>JAPYZO010005525.1:0-20355 GCA_030522905.1 Torymus flavipes | reverse complement strand
GCAACGAATTTTCGCGCAAAAAGAATCAATATTTATTTATACTGCGGCTAATCGATACTCGCGGTAATTTACCACAAAAATATCTCCCTCTCTCTCTCTCTCTCTCTCTCTCTCACACTCTTTCTCTCTCGCATACGCTTTGTTTTTGTGTGCTTGCGCGCGCGCGCGCGTATCGTTTATTGATGGGCGCAATCATTTTGGTCGCGTGAGCGCAAAATAAAATATAGCTTTGTATTTTGCTCGGCTGAATATTTTAGTAGCCTCTTCGCGGGTAAAAGCTGTGTGTGTGTGGTCCATAACGATTTTGTGTGGACTTTTTTTTTGTGGCAGTAGTATACGTACGCGTGCGGGCAGGCCACTTATAAATCGGTCGCGCGGCCATTGATTGCCATCGTGATTTGGAATTATTTATGTATATATTGGTTTTATAAAAGAGCGGCCGAATGAAAAGCGAGAGCTTTTATTGCGTGTTTTCAATAAGTTAAATGATTCGTTGAATAACAATGTTGCAAGGTGTTGTTATTAATGCTTATAACATTTATAAATGTTCGTGGTTATAGCTGGTCTCTTCGTATATACAAAACAAACTCTCTTGGAAGTTTATTAAAAACGTTGAATATGATATTTAATAATTTTGCTCGTGAGAATGTATAATATATATAGACTCCACCTGTTTCACATTCTGTGTTTCATTCAGTGCTATACTTTTAGTAACTAAAATACAGTGTTCTATTTGGAAAATTGTTAGTAAAGTCGGAATAATATTTACTTTTTATATTAGAAGAGAAAAGCTATTATTTTAAGTTACTATACAAAACAAAGCAGCAATTTTAATATTCCAATCGAATCTATATTCTTTTTTAAATAGAAATTATATGTACTAGATAATGTAGTACTAAGATGAAAATAAATAAGATATGCTTAGAAAACAATAGTCCATTAACAATTCTATAATTATACCTTTGTATTATATGAGCGAAATAATTTTTCATAATATCAGAGGTTATTGGTTGGTCAAACAATACCGAGAACACTCGTATTCAGTAATTAATATGAATTACGCTGGCGCTATCCAAACAGCCCGAATAAAGCTATAGATATTGCATTGGAGCGATAACGCAGAAGCTACAGGATTGTTGCCGGGCAAAGGTAACTATGCGGAGCTGGAAAATTGTTGTGTCCCCGACAGTTGCCTTTTTAGTTATCGCGCGCTTCTCATAGATTTGCAACGTACAAGCGAAATGTCTCGGTCAAGTGCAAAGCCACATGATTTGAAAATTGTTCTATGATAGAAGCAGTAGTATTGAAAAAGTTTTAGTTATAATATTATAACCAAATCAATGTAATTAAGTATCCGTAAACAATGAATAATTTGAAAAAATTTGCCATTAACCAACGTAAAAAATGTGACAGACTTCTGGAAAATTGTAAGTAAAATATGCATAGTTTTTCAACGCGAAAAGAACGTTTTCTATACTAATCTGTTTTGAAATTGTTTATTTTATATCTTTCAGTATGTCGCATTCACTTGTAACATTTGAAATTACATTGACTCGATTCGCTGCTAATGCAAATTGGTATCAGTTTTGTTATACAATTTGCACGCTTATATAATTCACCTGCGTAATTAAGGTCTTTAATTGCCACGATATTGTTAATTACATTAGTTTCCAAGAGAATAATGACAATGATTTACTTATAATGAAACTGTATTAATTCAACAATTATTGGATTGAGCAGAATAAATGTATACAATGCAACTCAATTAACATTCCTAAAATGAAATCATAAATGAATCATATTTTAGATAGAATCTTTTTTTCTTTTTTATTCTAATGATTGTTTTTGGGGTCTCTTAAATCATCGTGAAATTCCGCTTCTTCTACATGTCGAAATTCATTTCAGTCAACGAAACCAATTTTTGCCCGCCAAATTACGACGGGACGTATTGTTGGCCGGCGACGCCGAACCGAAGCGCAGTCCGATTGCCATGTCCCTCTTATGAGCAGAAGAACAAATCAATAAGCAGATGGTGCTCGGCAAATATCAGACAGATAACGAATTCCAGCCAGACGATTTTCGAGTGGCAGCCGAGCAACAGCACAGAATGCGCCGCAATTGATAGCAAAGCTGAGGCGAATTTTCTGCAATCCTTCCCCACGCCCATTATAGACGTCATTGACAAGGAGTTGTACGTGAGTGTCCAAATAAATAATTTTTTTTCCCAACTGAGCGCGCAAAACTCGATTTCCCGCGCTCAGCTAAAAAAATAAAAGGCGTTTTACTATGTAAAACCCTCGTGAACTGAAAAAGAAAGCTTTCATTGGATGTTAGGAAAACATTTATTCTCGTATTTGAGTAAAAGATGCTTAACATTTTGAGGTAGAACAATTTTAGACATCTCCTAACTTGCTGGTATAATATTATAGTATGTGTTTTCGGATGTATTGGCTCAGAGGCGTTCCTTATTGTCTTTCGATACAAACAAGCGAGCTTTTGGAAAATTTAATAACATGCTTGAAAATAAAGTCTTTTACTCTTTCAATAGGAAACAATAATAACCGAAGATAGTATACTTTTAGTGGTACTTTATATCCTAACGGTTATGCTCGTCTAATTGTACACAAATACCATTCGTTTAACTGAAATATATTCAGATGCAAAAGTAATTAGACGTTCCTTTGCAGCACTGGGACATAAAACTTTACACATTCGTGGAAATCGGCTATTTAATATCGATAATTTCTTTATTGATTGCTCTCTCAATATTTACATTACTCCGGTAAGTATTTTCAGGACAATACCAAACGATCGAAACTCCTCGTAACTAATATTATCGATGTATTCCAGGCGATTACAGAATACAAGAGTAAGAATACACATAAACTTGTTCGTATCCTTAGCACTAGAAGCGTTTATGTCGTTACTTCAAGGTGCATTTTATGGCCATCTAATATTGTTATCCCTTGTGACTGAAGACACATCATCAAATGATAATGCGGTAAATACTTTTGTTTTCATTTAAGACAATGCCAACGCATTTTTTAATTGTCGAATATGAGAATTTATGTATATCTTATGGATATTTTTAGTCATTACCTTGTAGAATTTTGATGGTCTTCGGGAGCTACTTTGCACTTACCTGCTTCACTTGGATTTCGATGGAAAGCTGGTATTTTTATTGCTTTATTTGTCGAGCACCGTATAAAGGAGACACACGAATAAAACCCTTGATGATTGCAGCATGGGGTGAGAGTATCGATTGTAATCCAATTTACCAATTGACCAAATTGCTTAACAAGATACTATTTAATGAACTGTTTCGTATAGGTTTACCAGTACTAATTATTATTCCGTACATTATTACATACTCGCTCACTTCACATACGAATTTCTGTTGGGTTGACGTTGACGTCAAAGCGAACATATTAGCTATTCCAATACTTATAATGGTTTTGGTAAATGTGATTCAGCGTCAACTGCGCATGCAAATTCAGAGCCATAATGTACTTACTGCATTTGTACTTACAGATAAACTTGTGTCTCTTCATAGTGAGCGTGAGAGTTGTCTTCATCAAATTAAACTGCAGCGTTTTACGCCAAAGGCAAAGACATTTCTGGAAATGGGTTAAGTCGACTTTGATGTTGGTGCCGCTTTTCGGCGCCCACGATATATTTTTCAGCGTAGAAACTTGGATAGAAGATAAATGGATAAAGACTTACTTTTACAATACCGTGAGAATCGTCTGTGCTTTTCAGGTAAGCATGTTTGGAAATCTTTTAATAAGCTAGTACCTCCGCGTTACATTTTCTACGCTGTTTTATTATTTCTTCCTAAAGGGATGCATAGTTTCAACGTTGTACTGCTTCATGAATAATGAGGTGAAGAGCGAGATCAAAAGAGCTTGGAATAATTGGAAGTCCAAAAGAGAAATAGAATGCAATTTCGTGAAGCAACAGTACAATCGGGACTTACGCAGTGAAGAAACTTCGACTTCCAGTAACAATCGTAATAACAATGACAGATCCGAATCCGTTACTTCAAATACGAATAATTATAGCGTATAGGAGTTATAATTATTATATTTTAAACATTATTGTACTCATATTAATTGGTAATATTTGGATAAAGATAGGTATACAGAGCATAAAAATAATGACATAATAATTTAATAACCAAATAAAGTATTGATTTAATTACAAAAAGTTGGATTCTTTGCACGCAAGAAGTCCTACGTTTCGCAGCTATTGCATTTTAAATAATTATTGCTTTAAAAAATGTCTGATTATTTTTCTCTTGACCTACTTGAACGATTGCTACAAAACTTTTATTTCATAATTATCAATTTAATAATACATTTTCCAAAAAATCTTTCACTTCCACTAATTCACTGTTCACAATTTAGATATTTTTATTTTGGTACCTTGCCAACTCGACTTCATAAAACAAGGCTATACTCACTGACACAAGTAAATACAACAATTTTTTTCCTTCGAAAAACCCAACGATTCCACCGCTTGCAAGCATACGTCCCGTCAAATACATCACCCCTCGCAGATATCAAGCTCGCATCACGCGAGCACGAACGCGCGCGCGAAATTCAAATCGTCCTGAATAGTTGATGGTCCGCGAGCGAGCGAGCCAGCAAGCGCGAAAGGGCCAAGGAAAGTTGGGCGAGGAAAAGGCCGTTTGCCGGCGCATCGCGCATGTATATGCATGCGCGAGAGGCGTCAACTCGATTACGACGCGACTAAATCCAATTTCGCGCAGAGCGGACCCTCGCACCGATGCGTATAATAAATTGGCCTGCTAGTTTACATTTGAAACGAGCAGTGCAGAGTAAACGTGTGTGTGAGAGGAAGATAACTGGGTGTGTGTGTGTGTGCGACGTTGACCGGAAAAGTGTGATGTTGATGCGCTCGAGCGCTCCGTGGCTGGATTTAAAAAAAAACGTGGTCGATGGTATATAGAAAGTGAGGGATTGTTATAACTTGAGAAAAATTTGGATACTTCTTATATCTACAGAGTTTAATGTGTTATTGATCAATATACGAATGATAAAAAACTAAAATCAATTTAATCAACTTAGACATTTTGAATTTCAATATACATTTGAAATACATTATCATAAATTCGAATGAATTTTATGGTCATTCTAAGTTACAAGGCGAGCAATAAATCAAAAATGATGTACTTCCCTTTTTATCGCTTCCCTTACGATTTATGGTCAATAAAAGGTATTCGATGCTTCTCCGCTAATAAATTTTGTTGGCAATAACAAATTCGTAACTTTTTCATACAAATAATATTGTAGAGTTATTATGAATTCACTCTATGTAAGATAAAATTCTCTACAATTTAAAAAAAAAAGTCGCTAGCTATATATTTAGTCATAAGTTATTGATGAAAACGTAATTTTCTGTAACTAGGCTATATTTCGAAATTAGAAAACGATATTGACATAAATATTTTTTCGTTAAAATAGTATATTACGACCCATGGCCTAATCTGAAGCTTTCTTTTTTTACTGTCCAAGGTCTGTATACTATTTTTCTGCTCGATGGCGACGGAAAGCGACAACTTCATTTCGCGCAGTGGCCGGGAAGTTAGCGCTTTCCGACCGGAGGGCAGAAACGAATATTAAATACTATAATTTGCTAAATTTTTATATCTTTTTTATTTATAATTTTTTAAGAAAAAAAAAAAATAATTTATAAAAAGAAAGTGATTTATTTTTGTGGTTGCATACATAAAGTAAAATTGGCTTAATCCCTTTGAAGTTTCTTTAAGGGGTAGATTTCAGATGCCAATTGAGACAATTCTTTGCCTAAAAGAATTGGTCCATTAATTTCAGATATAGAATATCGGTTGAATGGTTCAAACGGTATTACCAGCACACGCGCGTTCACACACACACACACACACAAACACACACACACACACACAAACACACACACACACACACAAACTGTGTTGCTCAAAACGGCGGATTTTAATGCTAAAAAAGCAAAAAAACCGTAATACGAAATTCGATATTATACTCTGTAGTAACTATAATGGTACATTAATTTAGCATTTAACGATCTTAGTCTCTTATTTGGATTTTAAATTTTAAGTTTTACCTTGTAGAGATAGGTAGCTAAAATGGACAATTTGAATGAGAATTAAGTACAGTGTTACTAAAAATAGAATACTTATTAATCTTCCCGAGCTTATCTGCGAACACACGGATTTTTATTGACTTGGTCCTATAGGACCATATACTATATTATAGTCCATGCGTAATGAAAACTCGAGTGAAGGTTTCTCCAAATATCCCGTTAACCATCATCCTCATGAGGGACACATGCTACATTTCCCCTGTAGCTTAATTTGCATAATTTACAGATTTTAATTTACATCATTTACATATCGTTGATTAAGTAGACAATTAAATATAAAAATATAATACTGTAACAAAAGATGTATAATATGATGTTCTACAAAGTTTCCCAAAGTGTAAATCTTACTTTATCAAATTTACTTTATACAAGAGAAGATCTATCACAGTTTTTTTATGGTTACGTACATATCATGCAATGTGATTCAATACTTTACCATTTTTTCCTTATTGCTGCTTATGGTTGATGTCATTATACTTTCCCTCCTTCTTGCCTACGGTGTTCGACTTGACTACTCTATATATTTTAACCCAATCTTCGAATACGGTTTAGATTTTCATTATCGAAATCTCTTTAATCAGAATTTCTAAAATTGCAACGTGAACGTTATTTAAATGTAAATATATCGGTCAATTTGTAGTAAATAAGCACATACGAGAGATTGCTATGATCTGCAGATTGTTACGATACTTCATTAGCGATCATTAAAAGTTATACATTGGCGTGGCTGCTCTCTTGGTTACATGTCTCACAACAACTGAATAAAAATGTAGTTATAGTTTGTTTTCTATGGATGGTCAGATCACCAGTACTATGATAAAAAATTTTCCTACTTCCTTTTAAAACAAATTACATACACGTTTTCCTTTTTCTTACAGTGCACGTATGCATGGGTCAGATCTAAGCTCGTCAATGTGTAATAAATTTCCAATAAATAGCAGTCAACTTCTGAGAAATTATTTATAACGCGACTGGCGGTTATCTGATTAGCCACAGTAAACAAATTATAACTGGATTATCCTACTTCCTTAAGGAGGTTCTACAGCAACTCTTTAGTCAAATAAGTGGTGGAAAAAAATCTTTTAAGAACTAATAAAATATAGATCGGAAATGATTCTATAATATTTGAAGGTGGAATGATGAAGCAAATGACAGCTGAATATATATTATTAAGATTCACTTTGAAGTCAATTTGACTACTTACTATAAAGTACTGTTTCTTTCTGCTACATGTGCAAAGGTAGCTTAAGATAGTACATATTAACTATTTCACAAGAAAAGATGACTTTAAATCTGAAAAGTTTTTGTATAAATAAACATAGATAAAATATAAAATTCTCAAAAACCATTGTCATAATTTGAACAATCATATAGCAACATTTCTTATGTTTATTAGAACGAGTTGCATTGTTACTTAGCATCGTAGCGCATTCTAAATTAACCTACGAGATATTGCCAACTTTTCTACTTAAAATTTTGGTATTTTGCCTAACACCTGTTTTTTTGCCTATTTTAAAACCTTATATTAAAATTTATTAGAATCTCATTTATCAAGTTCGTGATAGATTCCTATCATTTGAAAAGTCCTTCACTTTCGGTCTCCTTAATCCTTCAGGTCATAAGAAAGTATGTTACAGTTGCCGTTTTTAAAATAATTTTTATTCTCCAATTTTTCCCTGGCAAGGTTACCCGAACTTTCGGATACAAATTCTTGAAATGTGGATTAATATTTATTGAAAGTTTCAATAACCCTTTAGAAAACTCTAAAACCAATAAGCCACCTTAAAAAACGAATTACATACAGATCTATCCTTCTCCTAGTGCACATATGTATGGGTCAGATCTAAAGTTGTCAATATGTAATTTCCAATAACTAGCAGTCAACTTCAGAGAAATTATTTATGACACGACTGCCAGTTATCTGAACAGTCATTAGAATAAATCTATAACTGCATTTTCCTACTTCCTTGTAAAAACGAATTACATACACATTTTCCTCCTTTTCCCAGTGCACATGTGCATGGATCATCCCTATGTAAAAAAGTCATGACCGGATGTTGTGAAACCAAAATAATCTAGTATCTAAGGTCATCGATATGGAACTTCTAATAACTAGCAGTCAACTTCAGAGAAATTATTTATGACACGACTGCCGGTTATCTGACCAGTCATTAGTATACAATCTATAACTGCATTTTCCTACTTCCCTGTAAAAACGAATTACATACACATTTTCCTCCTTCTCCCAGTGCACATATGCATGGATCATATCTAAGGTCATCGATGTGGAACTTCCAATAACTAGCAGTTTATCTTCACGACATTATTTATCTTCATTCTACGTGTCTGCAACACCGACTACACAGACTATTTAAAC
The DNA here is from genome assembly GCA_030522905.1 of Torymus flavipes. Lineage (NCBI taxonomy): Eukaryota > Metazoa > Arthropoda > Insecta > Hymenoptera > Torymidae > Torymus > Torymus flavipes. The sequence goes on along the minus strand of JAPYZO010005525.1, from coordinate 11,816 downwards.
CGGCAACCTGAAAAGTTGGTATCAGTTTCACTCAGTCCGTGTAACATTATCAACAAGTAAAAATGAAATTCTTGTACATCTTCGTCGTTCTTCTTGTGGTGCTGTTTGGAACTGCTAGTGCCACAATTTGTGCCACCGATGGGAGAAGTGGTAACCAACAAAACTTTCCCAATAGAGCGGCAATGGAAGCTGAAAATAGACGAGGTGGACGTAAGTATTTCTAATATTCCCTTGTCTCATTAACAAAAAACTATTACTTGATGCGATATTTTATTTAAAATAGAATACACGTTTGCCCATAATGGTGCTTGCTAACCAAATTCAGTTGGAGGATCCAGACGAAATACGGTCAATAATGATAATATTAGACAAAATTCTTCAGTGTACTTCGTTAAATAAAAGATAAATTATATCAATTAGCAGCAATTTTCAATGGTATATAGTTATTAGCAGATATTTTCAGCCCTTCCCGAAACCAATCCTATCGTCGATCCCATATACGTATTCGTCGCATAATAATGATTATTTCTGACGTGACAGCCAGTTATCTCACCAGCCATACAATAACTGCAGTTTCATTCACTTGTGAGATATGTGCCTAAAAGAGCAGCCGCGCAAATGGTATAACTTTTAATGATCGCTAATGAAGTATCGTAGCAACCTTCAGATCATATCAATCTCTTATTTACTATGTTTATTTACTATAAAATCGCCGATATATTTAAGTACATTGAAATAAAGATTACGTTGCAATTTGAGAAATTACGATTAAGAACATTTTGATGATGAAAATCTAAACCGTATTCGAAGATCGGGTTAAAATATATAGAGTAGTAAAGTCGATCGCCGTAGGCAAGAAGGAAGGAAAGTATAAGGACATAAACCATAAGCAGCAATAAGGAAAACATGGTAAAGTATTGAATCATATTGCATGATATGTACATAACCATAAACAAACTGTGATAGATCTTCTCTTGTATAAAAGTGTGTGACAATCGACTGTTAGTATTAGAAAGTTAAAGTTATTGGTAGGAATTTGAGTAAGATTTACACATTGGAAAACTTTGTAGAAAATCACATTATACATCTTGTGTAACAATTTTATATTTTTATATTTAATTGTCTACGTAATCAACAATATATACATGGTATAAATTATAATCTGTAAATTATGCAAATTAGCCCTGGAGGAAATCGATTTCATTATTTACCTAATAAATAGCTAGTTTCCCCAATAATCACCAAAAACTAAACACTTCTCTTGGCCATTTTTATCCATCGATGAAACGATTTTTCCGGTCACATTCGCCATTTAATAGACAGAATAATAGAATAACTTTGTTCACAAATTTACATTAGCTTATTTATGAGTATTTAAAAGATATTAAAGTTGTCCCGTTTTTAGATAGGAAATGGCTAATAAGAGGCTTGCAATTATCGCGAGGACTGAGAGAGACAGAATCAAACAGAAAAATCATTGTTTTCATTTGTATCCTCTGAAACAGTGCTATAAACGAATTGAATATCAATATTCGTGTTCACTTTTTCGTTAGCTATCTTTTTATAATATTTGCTTTTAAATACATGATCATATTATAGAAAAAATTTAGTAAGAAAATTTTAGAATATGACCGAAAAAATCGTTTCATAACTATCTAGAAATTAGCTATTTTTACTAGCTATTTATTAATTTTTGGGCCATTTTTGATAGAAACAAGGTAAATTAATTAATCTTTTTATTATAACAAAGATATTAAAAGATAAGTAAAATACTAAAAAATTTATAGATAAACTCTTAAAATTTATTCTACTAAATTTTGTAAGTAATAAAAAGGTTCCTGGAAAATTACTCCAAACACGTATGCATACGAGTAATTAATTTTCCTAGCAATGCATGATAAAAAACATCTCTGCAGAGTTATCAAAAATTGAAAAATAAAAGTGAATAAGAAATGGATAATACATGTTTATAAAAAAAATATTCTCCAAAAAAGTCATGTAATTATTCGAAACTTTACTATAATATATTACTTTATATGTACTGAATTTTGAAATAAACAAACAAGTTCAAATGCACGATACGTGCATTTATTATTCGCATAATAAAAATTTAAATGTTCAATGTACTTTTTTCGAATGAACAATTATAAGCGTATGCAAAGGGTAAACAGAGGGGTTTTTGTTTCATTAAAAAAATATATTTTGCACTGATGAAAACAAATTTCATGAAATAGCCTTCATTTCTGCTAAAATGCGATTGAATGAATTAATAAATATTTTTCCATTGTAAAACCTTTTTCTCAGTAACACAATATTTCATGTAATATTATTTACAATTATGATTTTTTGTATTTAATTCGTCACAGTTGAGACTAACAATTACTGATGATTTTTAGAGACAACTGATAGCGGGAGAACAAAATGAAATAATTCTCTTCTTTACGTAAACTTTATTTTATATGTTAATTTTTCTTCTTAATTGTGAATGTTACGGTTGATAAGTCGGGCAACTCTACTCTATATAGTAAGCTGCATTATATTTACATAATTAGCGAGAGAGAGCTTTAGATTTTCATTAAGCCACTATATTTATTATAGATATAAACGTGAAATTTAAAATTTTCTTCGAAGATGGAATCTTTGTGATTTGAAATATAAGACATAACCAGTTTAATTTTTCAGGAACCGTGAATTACGAAACCCATATGATATTATTGAATTGATCAAATCCGCAATTTAAAAATTCCAGAATAAAAATGATATATCAAAAGACACAGATTATATAGTATAAATTTAGTCAGACATTAAATTAAAAATCCTTCTTTATAATACTTTTTTTTACTGTAAAACACTCTATCGCTTCTTCAAATTAACTCCTTTTTCATTATTTATAACATAAAAGTCTTTTCCATACATGAAACTCTTCCCCATCTCCATCTTTATGAAATTTCAACAAAACCCACCACATCGTGTTCGCACAATATAACAAGCTACTCATTGACAAACATTTCTCTCCGCCCAGCCCACCTGCAAGCTCGTCCACCATAATAATAACGCGAATAACGGCGGGAGCGACAGAGGAAGAAAGGCTGCACGCGCACAGGATATAACCAGAAATTCCGGCGCAGAAAGCCTCTCTCCTCCCACGCGCACGTATAGCGCGGTAGGCTCGCTTCGATCCAGGCTGGGCGCGCTCTGCGCAGTAGGCCGCTCCCCGTCTCTCTCGCTCTGCAATCCTGCAAGCCCCCTTAAACCCTGCGCATCGTCAGCAGAGCAGCGTCATGAAGCGGCGAGACAGAGACCGAGAGAGAGAGAGAGAGAGAGAGAGGGCGTCCCCAGCTCGCCGGAGCTCATGCGCTATTCATGCTTCATTATCATAGCGAATCATGGGCCATCAGCTTTTGATTGTCCGCCCGCGCGCGTTGTTAGTCCTAACTAATGCGACTGCGAGCGGTCACCACCAGCGCCGCGCAGCTGCCCTCGCGGCCCTGCCCTCTCGTCCGCGCCTACTGGCGGCTCGATTTTCTCCCTGGATTACGATGCTCTGCTCGCGCCCAGTCCAACCGGATATATGAGTGTATATGTGTGTGTGTGTGTGTAGCTATCGATTTTGAGAGGATGATGGCTCTCTCTCTCTCTCTCTCGTTCTCTGTAATATGCGATTATTGCTGTCTTGGAGCGGCGCAGCCTGATTGAGGGATTCGCGCGCTGGATTTGTTCCCGTGCCAGAGCAACGGAGGATAGGGAAAGTGGAAGAGATGGATCCGTGCGGCTCGCGGTTGGATGGGCAGTGACGCGCGCGACTGCTGCAAAATGGCTTTGCCCGGGTCGGACAGCGGCGCTCATATATATTATATGGCGAGGATTGCAAATTATCTTTTTGCTTAAAAGGACAGTTCGCTGTTGAATTTTACGCGGTGGTAGCAACCTTCCGTTTGTGCGAGATGCTCTATATGAAGGACTTTGCCAGTATTTTGGACGCATCTTTAAGTATACACGGAGAAGAATTTTCCAATAACAATTGCAATGAATTTCACGGTGTATGAGGGTAGACAGACGATTCTGGGATTCGTAATGTCTTAAAAATTAACTTGTAATGTAATTAAGTAACGCGCTGCTAATCAACTAATTGTAAAGTATATGGAAGAGTGGAATTTTAATTTCTGTTACAACTCTAGAATATGAGAGATCCAATTAAAAATATCGTAGAAAATCTTCGACAACCTTTTTTTCCATACACTGAATATTACAGAATCCAACAGAATCCAATATATAATTGTTCCATTAATAATAATCAATTTTTTTTTAATTTTGCAGAAATTTTGATAACTTTCTATCTTACGTAACTATCTGCAAAAAGAAATTTTCATTTCTATAAATTTTTAATATTCATTCAAATTAAATCTTAAAAAGTTTCTACATCACTTTTCCACTCGTCGATCTGAATTTTCAGATTTAAAAATTTCATATCAACTTTCAAATAGTTATTACTCTTCGTTCGAATCTTATCGCTTATAAAATTACAGAGACGCCCTGAAAATGTGTGGTAATTGACAAGCTCCCGACATTCTCTTATTTATCAGGGTACTTGCCCAACTCGCTGAAAAATACATATCAAGTTGAATAATAAAAAATCAGATCTTCGGCGCACTGGCAGTGCGATGCAAAAAGAGCCTTGCGGGAATAAGCATTTTTCACGCGCGGCGCATCGTAAATTCGCGCGCGCGACCGCAAAGTTGGTATATAAGAATAAACGCATAGTTGTCTATAATACAGATGAAAAGAAGAAAAAAAACGAGAAACAAAAGTCCCATTAATATTTCAAGTGCGCGATGTGAATAAATGAGACGTAAACACGATGATTGCTGCGCGACGAGACGCGAATAACGAATTCAGCGTTACGGGCGAGTATCATTATACGACTCGCCATGCTATATGGTGTGTGTGTGTATGTATATTGTGTGTACTTAGAAAAAATGACAGGAGCTGGCAGCTCTACATTTTCCTGGATGCGGGGAAGTAGATAAGTAGCTTGGAATACTTGATTTATATCGGTCTTAATTATTTAATCGGTTTTCAAACGGGAAAAAAGAAACCGTGATGTTTAATGAAAAATATGAAAAATAGAAAAACTATATATAATTAAAAATAATATATATCTTTATTCTAATGACGTGATACAATTATTAATATATTCTGAAAATTTGATTAAAAGGAATATAAGTTATACTCGTTATATTTTATTATGTACTCATTGTATATATTACCAAACATATATGTATTGTATGAAATAGGTCTAACACGATATTTATACTTGAACATTTTAAAATACTTTAATTTACTTTTTTCGCGGCGGAAATTAGAAAGTTTGTAGGTACTATAAATCTTTTACTCAACATGGGATATTTTTCGTGGGGGTGTTAAAATATTCTAGAAACAATGTTTCAATCCCAACTGTCATGATGAATGTGTGTTTTTGCATAAACAATCCACTATATGTAGTAATTTGCAAAAGGATATTCGACAACTACATCCTTTGAATTTCGTGCTCGATTGATTTGCTTCTTTTTCAGTGTGTAAATGTTGTACAATATTATCACTTATACGGCAGAGTTTAGTATACGGAATTATTTAATTATTAAATTTAATTTTATTATTGCATTTTTCTTGAAAATATATCCCTTTTCATGTTCTGCTATTAAAACAATACACAGCCTTTCGATTAATAAGACTCAAACGCAGCAACACAAACTTGACAAAAAATACCTTTAATATTACGATGAACATTAAAATTATTTATCCCGCCTTTATAGAGATGCAGTTTCGTTTTAGAAAAATGAAAACCAATATTCTTCATTCGAAATCCAACTAAACCTCGTTTCAGCCCCGTCAACCGTGAACATATCCCAGGAACCATTTCAAAACCTTCAAAATCCCTCTCGACCATCTCCGCCCCTGCCAAGCTGCAGCGCAATATACAAATATAACCCGGACGCGCGCCGCGTATAACTCGATTTACCGAGAGACAGAACGCGACCACGAGAAAGAGAGAGACGCAGCGAAACGTCGCGACGGTCCTCTCCCCCCGATCGATCCTCCTCCTCCTCTGTCATATCCTCCGCGTATAATTCGCTCTTTCTGCGTGCAGCCTTCAAATATTCACTCGATTCTTCGCGATCTCTCGCATATGAAATCTAATAATACCGGAAAACGGAATCGATAGTCAAAGCGCAATCCCGCCCTGGGGGGGGGGAGGGCTTTTTATCGGGGCGCGAGCGAGCGAGGAGATTTTTATTCGGGTCGCACGCGTCGCGCGGACCTCGGGAATTGTTCATGAGGTCGCGCTTATTATGCAAGGTAAGAACGTTTACCGAATTCGACACTGGGAATAGAGAAGGCGCTTCGTAGGAGCAGGGGATTTTTATTACTGTTTCATTCGACGGGGATATAAAGGACCTGTCGTGGGATATATGCGGTTGCGGGTGTGTTTTTGGTTTTCTCTCTTGAGAGGATCACAGTGAATTCTCGGTCGCGGTTTCTGAGAATGGAAAAATGTGGGAGAATTGCATTTCTTAATAATCATAAGCTCAGTGTTCTTCACGTATATATTAGCAGTTATATCATTTTTTTTACATTTTTATTTGGTGATCGTCACCACATAATTTGTTCCTCCTTATGAAAAGGAAGCAGAAACAGTGAACTGGGGCCGCGCTTCCGAATGTATACAACTGATATTGTATAAATGACTTTACAAAGGTTTGTATAAAACGTGGAAAACAAAAAGAGAGAATATAGAGTGGCTTTTACAGTGTACAATATATACTTTATTGTGAAAAAATCTTTTCGAATAAGGTAAATCCGCGTAATTCAACCACACACTAAGCAATATTGGACACATAAGTAATTGAAAAATGTGCAAAATCAAGACTTATTAAATCTATTTCAAAATTTTCCGAATTATTTTCAGTTGTTTACAAAAGTATTAGCGAGGCTAATTTTAAAAAACTTTTTGAATTAAATTGACGGAAATAATTATACACATGGCGGACTTAGTCAAAACGCTCTTTTTACATGACGGTGTCGTTGTGAGGTTCTTCTAGAACATGCTTTAATGTCTATTTATTAGTTTTTCCAAACGTAAGTACTTGTAGAAAACTGAAAAAATTTTTCGCTTAAAATGTTCGAATCATCCATAGATACCTGTACATAAATTTTAATAAAACTATATATAATTTTACTGACTGTAATACCTTCTTTTTATATACCTCTATACAACCTAATCTTTAATTATGATAAGTAATGCTCGATTGCAACGTCCGATAATGAATAATTGACGAACAAAAGGGTAAAATTGATACTTTTTATAAATGCTGACGACAAAAGTAGACATTATGTTATACATATCAAGCCCTATCTCTGTCTCCTCATGGTAACCGCAAAGCACACACAGACCCACACATTATTTTTACCTCTCGTCTCATCAATGCATTCATGCCAGAGCTCTCCTCTCCTTCGTCCGAAAGACTCGCACGGCAACGTCGACGACGACGTATACACCACGTGGATCATTCATGAAGGGGGGCTGCGCTCCCAAGTAAAACCCTTTCCGCGCGCGCGTTTTTGCGCCGCGAGTACAGTGTACGCGCGCGCGCGCGCGCGCACGTTAGACGATGATTCTTTCAGGAGAACGGGCATTATAGCCGACGGAGTATTATCAACGTTGCCTTTGACGTGCACGCATGTACATATACATATTCGCATATATATAGATTCCCGGAAGATGGGCGCAGTTTTATCGAGGAAGGGAGCTTTCAATTCTGTAATTCGATTTGCAGTGCCCCGGCAAGATTGCGCACACAGAGACGCGAGGGGTTGGGTAAGACGTAAATAAGAGGAAAGATAATACAAGGGTTTGACGTTGCGTGTTTAATAAATGCCTGGTTTCGGAGAATCTATATTAAATAAGTATTATTTTTATTTTTTGTAGGTATGCTATATCGAGATATGCTAATTTAATAAATGTAGTATTTTAACTCATTAATTAAATATCAGTAATTGGGATGAAAATGAAAGAATCTATATTTTACGATGGATTAAAAAAAACACAGCAATTATAATATAACTCTTTTTATTACATAATTATAATTTTCGTTAAATTTTTAATGGCTATATATAGTAAATATCCATTATTCATAATATATCTAATTGGGTTTATTTCGAAGATTTTAATAAGGAAACAAAAGGTTAGCTAAAATGGGGTGCCGAGGAACCGTAATATTTATATTTAAGTAATTGCAGGTTGACTATTCCTAAAAATGGAAAAAAGTTTAGGAAGTGCATTCCAAATGAATAATAAAGCTTGACAGGATCTAAATGTACACATATCCGAATTATTCATATCTACGACAATTTGGGATCAAATATGAATTAAAATAGGAAACAAGAAATTAGCAGTATTTAGGCCCGTAAAAATAGTCAGTTTTATCTCCATATTTCGGTACATTATTAGCCTTGTTTTTAAAAAATCGCATTGCAGCACTTCATTATGTGCATTACGGTATATAACTGATGCATATCACGCTTAATCATATTTCCACCTTGTATTAATTCTTTAACCTCTTTCGATAAATTTTTACTTTCTCCTATTCAAAGTTAAAAATAACAGCAGTAGTTCACAGAAAATTCATCGATTATAGAAAGACATCTTTCCAAAGATGACAAACACAAAGAAAATTAAAATAATTATATCACCACCTGATCACACGAACGTGGTGGTCAACCCAGCAGCAACAGCGACACCTCAGTAGCAGACACACATCTCTCGCAACAGCCTCGACCGCAACATTACGCCTTCAGATTTCCCCGCGATCACGTTGGCTTAGCAAACCGCACGACGCACGACCGGGCAATCGTATAATATAATATAACACACGCGGGCGCGCGTTCACGCCGGTAATTACCATCACGCACGCGTAAGAAAAAAAAACGAGCCGCGAGGTTCTTTAATAAACGATAAATAACTAAAATCCCCGCGTGTGCTAATGATCGATATATCGACTGCGAGAGAGGCGAGGCAGAACGGCGCTCTCTCGTTATACACACGCGGCAAAATATTTAATGATCGGGAGGAGGGACGCGCTGAAAAGAGCAACGCGAGAGAGAGAGCCTATATATATATGCGTAATTGAGGGTTGCGATTTTTTTCGCACTGCGGGTGGCTTCCCTTTGCGGCCGCTGCTAATCTCGCTATTTATGTAGACTGTTGTGCTGTTCGTGCGCGGGGTGTAGAGAGAGAGTGGGCGGTATTTTAAACTATATCGTATTATATACGAGCGATAATTCTATATGTGTATGGGCTCATAAAATTTAAAACGCAGAACTGAAAGATCTGAGTTTTTGTTATTACTACCTACGATGCTTTTGAAAGATTTTAAAGTGAACGATGATGAGGCAGAAATTAATATTTTGATTGCGCTTATAAATAAAATTTATGGGATTCTTACATTTAAGCGGTAAGGAATGGTTTCAATAGGTAATTGAGGTTGTATTACATCAAATAGGTTTCTAGTTATATAATAATAAATTCAGTTTGCAGTCGTATCACCTGTTTAGTAAATTAAATTAATATAATGAATATAATTATTATACACAGTACTCGTATACATATGACAACATCAAATATTGTTCTTAACAATTAATTTCTAATTAATAAATCATTCAATCCTTGTAAAAACTATAGATATATTCACATATATAATATGTAATTTATAAGGTATCGCTTATATATGTATTTATTATATTATTATTGCACTTAAAGAAATCTCAACTTGCATACGACACTATAGTAAAAAAGAAAAGAAGAAGTATAATGCTCAATCTGCACTATCTTATTCATGAAAAGCAACGCACTCGATTCCCACAGTCATAATTATCCTGGCGACCCTTTCCGCAAATACTCACACCATATCATTGTGCCGCCGCGGCGTGCATAAAGGAACGGCCGACCGCCAGATACTCCACGTCGTCTCCATCTCTCTCTCTTCTCCCAAAAAGAAATCAAAAGAGAAACATGTAGCGCCCCGCGTAAAGAGCTCACTCGAGGGTTAGAAGGATAAGAAAAGTTTGCTCTCGCGGGGTGTGCGTACAGCTGTAGTATATATAGCGTAGAGAGGGAGGGAGAAAACGTCTGAAGCGATTTTACGGCGGGCCGCGCGCGCACCGTAGTAAAAGCGGCGCGTTAAGAGTGTAATAAGAAATTAATTATGAAAGGGCCGGGAGAATGAGATGATTACGAGTGCATGAGAAAGAGAAGAAAACGCGGGAGAGAGGGAGAGTCTACCCGATAAAATTAGGCGCGAGGGTTGGGCCGAAGGTTATTTCTTTACGATGCTAATGATTGTTATATCGTGGTGAGGTTAACACACGGGAGCCCGCATATAAGTGTATAATATAAGTGTCTTGTTACGGGATGTTTGACTGGTATACTATAAAGTATTGATGCCGATTTACAGGGGATTCAGCGGCCCGTTCGTTATGATTATATACATCCGGATCGTAATTTTTTTTTCTTACGGCGTGCGTGGATATATAAGAGGCCCGGGAGTTATAGAAGCTGTCGGAAAGGAGGAGTTATGTGATTTCTCGATGATGAAGAGGGAGATATGAATGTTTGAGTGTTATTGCGGGGAATGCGGTAATTGATGAAGTGCGCCGAGAATAATGCTGGAAGGATGATGGTTATATAAAATGGTTAATTTATGAGGTTGATCGATGACGTTGCGGCCGTTGTAAGTACGTCAATGTGGGAGATACTACACGAGATGTCAGTGAAACAGAAGGAAAGTTACAGTAGGTTTGGTGTATGGGCTGTTTACGTTAAATATTAAGACTTAAAAATTATGTTCTATTCATAGTTTAATAAAGATAAAAGTTTTAGAAAGTTTAAAGAGGCAGAGATATACATAATATCTGCTAATATATAGGAAGACTAAATTAAGACTAATTTCACATGCTATAAAGAGTAATACTTGATTAATATAGTTCTGTGGCTTCGAGGCATAACAACATAAGTCCACTTTTTGGACACAACATGGAAGACGAGAAACCACTCAGTCGGCAGAAACATAACATATTTCATACATTTTGATAACTCTAAGGAAAGTAGAAGAAGCAGATCTTATTTATATTTGTGATAAAAAATGTAAGAAATGGAAAACTGCAAACTGTTTTTCTATAATTTTAACACATTTAATAAACATGATTTATGGAAAGTCCATAATATGTAATTGTTAACAGATTAAATTGACTTCGAAATTTAAAGATGCTGAGATACGATCTTTATTATTAAACATACTTGTAGCGAAAATTCCTAAATTCTTACATACTAAAAAGAACCTTCGCGCCTAATTCAATCATCTTTCCGCACAATATGACTCGACCTCGCGCGCGGGCCCCGCCGTATCCGCTTGTTTTCCTAAACCCAAAGTGGCATTCCAAGTCGAAATTAAAAGCACCGAAGAAGCCTATCATCCAATAAGCTTTTATGTATCTCGCGCAGGCGCGCGCGTGCGAGCGGCTCGACGACGGCAGCGGCGGCGAATGATTCGCTCCAAACTAAACCACTTCAGGCCGTCATAAATCATGCACGAGTGTAATATGGGAGTTGTACCGCGGCGCCCGCCGCCGCTACATAGCAGTGCGCGCGTGTGCGCGCTTTGAGAGCCCGAAATTGTCCCGAGTTCGGAAATAATGATCTTCGGGGTAATGCCGGAGGAGTGTACACGATTGGCCGTTGATTATTGTTAAAGAAAAATTTC
>JAPYZO010005523.1:0-10155 GCA_030522905.1 Torymus flavipes | reverse complement strand
TATATATATATAATTGATTCGAGGGAAGCTTAATGCGCTCGCGGCTGTCCGAAGGACGCGCTCGATTTCTCAACGAACTCGCGCGGCGGCGGCGGCGGCGATAATTTGTATCGTTAATCGATGAACGCTGTTCGACGTGATTCAGACAATTACCCAGACGACGACGACGACGACGACGACTGTGGGAAACTGATAAGCGCGCCGATTATATGTACGCGGCAAGCGCGCGAGCACAGAGGAGATCAAAACGTGCCGCCGCCGTCGCTGCCGTGAGTAGTATATACACGCGAGGTGTATAATATGAAAATGGATTACTCCGTGGCGGAGGTGGCCCGATTTTTTGTTTTGTTTCGAGTGAGAGGTTGGAGGTAGATAAATAATGGAATAATATGGCAGGACAATGGCGCGCTGGAATTTCCTTCTTTCTCGGCGCGCTCTTTCGTTATGAAAAAAATGTTTTTGTTCGCGAATATAATGCGCCAGCTTATATATACCCATAGAAAATTAAAATTCACTCTCTAAAACAGTATGTATATACACAGATCCTCTTTTTTTCCTCTAAACGAATAAGTTGCTATGTTTCAATCCTATAATAATAGAATCGTCTAATTTTCTTATATATACGCCGTCGGATCACGCGATTCTACCGCGCACTTATCACCCCGTGATGTCGCTAGTGAACACAACATTATTATTTTGTTCCAAAAAGAAGAAAAAAAAAAAAGGAAATATTAACATCGTTCTCACCGCCTTATCATGCGCGATAGCGTCGGGCGCGCGCTCGCACGTGGAAGCCGATTTTATCTCCTCGCGGCAAATCCATTAACCTGAGGCGAACCATTTCGTCTAAAAATACGAGAGATAAGGCACCGAGAGAGAGAGAGAAAAAAGGAGGCTAACAATGAGATCCGCGTTTATTCATTTCAATCATGCCACACCGGCTATATATACATACACTCTCCGAGCGAAGCCTTACAGGTATAAAAGCCGGGCGCTGGTAGACCGGGAAAATCGAATCGTTCGGTAATCTAACTGGGTTAGGCGACTTTCCGAGCATTAGCTCTAATTAATGCATTGGGCAAGCAATGTCTTACTGTTTTTCCCGCTCAATCCTATTTGCCACACTGAGCTTCGAGTAAAAATCTATATATATATACCACCACCCAATATCTATACCGCATCATCCCCTCTTCTTATATATATATACCACGTTATACCTCCGCCGCCATATTAGCCGGCCGCGCTGCCCAATATTCATCGAGCCGGTCGCGCGCGAGCCGCCTAGACGTATAAATAAAGCCGACGAGAAGGGGGGGCCGCTCCCGAAAACCCGAAAGCCAGGTGTGTGTGTGCGTGGCTTCAACTCCGCCCCTCATTAGCAGCCGCTCGGCCGCGGCCTAAGGGCTGATATCTGACCTCGAGAAAGAGACCCTCCCCTTATTCACGTGGGTTTTATGTGCTGCGTGTGCGTATGTATTTTATGCGTGAGATATGGAAGGGGGCAGGTTTTGGGGATTGCTGTCGGTGGTATAGGTGGGGGGGTTTGTGTATGGGATGTGGTGAATGGTGATTGAGTGGTAAGAAAAATAAACAGTTGTAAAGGGTAAGGATTGTAAAGTCACGAAAATATAGTTAATGTGTTGTATTAATCGAATTAAAGAGCTGCCAAGGTATTCTCATAATAAAGTATTTCAACAAAAATTCTATAACATTATTATCGTTCACTTTAATTCATCAGAAAGCAAGATATCTGCAATTACGCAACACTTTTTTTTTACACGAAAGAATGTAAAAACCAGCGCGGTATGAATATCACATCCGCCATCTCGCAAATAACTATTAATTAGCTCTAATCCATCCCCTTTACATAACTCTACTTCTCCTCCTTGCCACTTCCTCTTTCTCGCGTTCGCTCTCATCGACGGGCGCTCGCGCCTGACAAGCGGCGCCATCTTGACACCGCACCTCGCGTACACACACACACACACACACTCTTTTATAGCTCTTTTACTCCTTTTTTCGCGCGCATGCGTGCATGCGTGCACTCTTCTTTTTTATTCCTTTCGCTGCTTTCGGGAAGGGCGAGGCTCTCGGGGTTAATCAGCTGTGAAGCCACGCCAGCGAGGTGCATTGGCCACGGGATGCTGTGACGGAATGTCGCTGCGAGTCTTTATTTTGGAGGAGAAGTGGTTTTTCGAGAGCAAGAGAGAGAGATAAGTCGCGGGTGATGGATGGGGAGGAGATCGTGTGGGAAAAAGGCGTGGAATTCCGGCGAACGTATAGAGTTTTGTGCGCGGGGTGCGTGTATAATAGAAACATGATTTCTTCATTAGCTCGGTTATACCGCGGTCGAAAAAGAATTGAGTTATATATATATATCTGCAGTGTTGCTGCGAAGTATTATTGGAAGGAAAGAGTTCTTGCGCGAGTCTTGAAACAACGAGTCTCGCGCGGGGGACGAACCGTTCACTCGCAGCTCTCGAATTCCACTTTTATGGCCTATAAAAATCGCGCGCGTCTCACCCGCATATATATACACACACGCTGCAGCAGCGAGACGAGAAACACGAGAAACCCGTGTATTCATTAATAGAAACATACTTTCATACTGCACCTATAAATAAACCTATAATCAGCTTCGACTGTATACAAGGGACTCCAATACACAAACGCTGCACACAAGACGATTGCATTACGATGTTCGCCGCTAATGATAAAGAAAGATTACACGCGCGGCGACAAATTTCTCAGCGAGTGGGTCCCACGGGACCATTAATTCTCCTTCGCGCTCGATAAAAGTCTAAACAGTCTAAGCACTTCCGAGAGCAGCACACATGGGCGTCTCGAGAGTCTGCGGCACGAACGCGTGAAACACACTGTAATATAAATAACGCGCAGTGCCGAGGAAAGTTTTTCCTCGCGGATGTATATATCGAGCGAACTGCGGTTATCGGGGTTTAGGTTCGCGGCACTTTAATTACACTGATATATATCGGTCTGCGTGCTATTATGTATGAAAAAGTTTGCACGCGTGAAGAAGGATTGACGTTTTCGGCGTGATGAAAAAATAATCCACAACAAAGCGAAATCCATATACACATCATTATAACCTTTATCATCTGATAAGAACGGCCATATACAGATTTGTTAAATTTCCGCGCTATTCAAAACCTCACCAGTTCATTATATTTAACGATACACATATACCAACTGCCGCGCGCGCGGCCTTTGTCATATTTTAACAGCGACATTTCGCTTCTAAAACACATCCACACACGTATATACGTATATATATCGACTCAACAGCGCACGGGCGCTTTTATCGTCGCGGCCGCGCGCGCGCCTACAGTTATAACTCGTTTATCATTAGGATCGACGCGTGTATGTGTAATCCATGCAAATCAACGGCCGCGCGCGTTCCCCGGGGCTAATATCGACGCTTCGCACCGCAGCGGATTTCGAGTGTCATAGCGCTTTACACACACGTACGCAGGCGCGAAATATAACTCGCTGCTGCTCTCCTGGCGCGATCGTTAATAATTGTATGGGATTTCGACATCGCGCGATCGTATACAGCCCCCCGGATTTGCATCGTATTGTTTGTTATACGCTCTCGCGCTTGCTGAATTCTTTATATACATACATATATATATACGCGAACGAATCAAAATTCGTATACATTCGCCGGAAATTCGAGTGCCCGCGCGATGTGTGTATATTTATTAACACGCCGCCGACGCGTGTTTCGCTATTTACACGGAAGTAGCGAAACATTTTTTTTTGCCTCGTGTATTATAATACAGAGATATATACGCTATAGCTTTCTATATATATACGAGAGACGAGATTTAGGACCTCGCTGAAATTTTATAGCTATACGCGATATATACGCCGCTCATTAATATTGATGAGCCGCGTATACGCGTTGTCGCTATATAACGGCGCTCGCGGCTATTTTTTTTTCTTTAAGGAGATACACGAGACGACGCCCAAAACTATTAAGTAGCCATTCTTTATCCATTAAAACGTCATGTTATTCCGATCCATAAATCCGCCGCCGCTCTTGTCCCCGTAGCTTTCCCTCAGAACTCGTCCGCCAAACATATACGAATATCGTCTCGACCAATCAGCGATACACTACACCGTTTCCGCCGGAAAACGCATCACCTCTGTATATATATATATATATGCACGCGCACGCGGCTAATCCGAAACGGAAAAGCGCCGGGGAAAAAAAACGCTAACCCTCTCGGGGGATGCGCACATACAGAGACAGACAAAAAGGTCGTGCCAGCATCTGTCCGGGTCATTAAACGGCCGTACATCATCCCAACGCGACGCTCCGCGCGCGCGGCGGTGGCGTCATTAGGCCGAGAGACATTTTTCGGGAGAACCCCCGAAGTGAGCCCAGATGCGATATATATTGTCTCTCTCTCTCTCTCTCTTCGATGCGGTGTCATGTTGTGGACGTGAGAAAGCAAAAATCGGTGGCTATATGCACTCTGCGTGGCAGTTACGAGGAAGACGGTATATATCGCTCGAGTATATATAGCTGAGGCGTTTATGTTAACAGTGTATTTATTACAATAGTTGCTAGCGACTGAGATATATTCAGCGTACGCATGTGAAGATAAAAATTCAATAACCGCGGCGCGCGTATAGTTATAACCATCGCGCGTTATCGTTAGTGCATTAAATCAAGTTAAACGCGATACACATACCCTTCAATCTCTTTCTCTCCCCTCTTCGTTCTGACGCAACGCGCGACGCAATTACATAAATCTGTTAAAACATCACACCCAGCCGCGCATCTTCACACTCTCTCTCTCGAAAACACTCACACATATACACGTATTTTTACTCCTCTGCAGTATCTCCGGGCTGATCTGGCCTGCGCGTCGGGCCCATGGGACGTAACGAGCGGCCGAATGCAGAGCAGCAGCAGCAGCAGTCTCCAAAGAGGCTGTTCTTAATCTCGCTTAACGACTTTTAGAAAAACCGAGACCTCCTCTCCCTCTTTTCTTTTACTGAGCTTCGCGCGCTGGTGTAAACCGAGCGTGCATAAGTATATATCACAGCCCGTATGTGTGAATCGGCCGAGTTTTATTACCAGGTTTTTTTTTCTTTCCGAGGGGGCAGCGCTCCCTTATCTCGCCGATGGAAAATCACGGTAAATATATATATATACATACGATTTTCGGATGGTTTAGAAAGCGAGAGAGGAGACGTCTGGTTCGGTAGATTATAAAAGGCAGAAATCGCGCGATCGTGAGCTCGAATTAATTACTGAGAAATTCCGATCCATCGCCGATGATGCTACACCACACCCGGCGAGTGAGACGTATCCGTCACGTCGTCGTCGTCGTCGTCGTTGTCCATTGTCGGGACAACACCACACACACACATCTTATCTATCGAGCCATCGCGTATAGTAGGCGCGTCAATAGCCATAACCGGCCCCCGAATGCGTATCTCGCGTGTGTGCTGCTATATAAGAGAGAGAGGAAATAAAGGCAGCGCACGCGTGGTAAGGTTGTAATAATAATAATAAGAATAACGATCGCGCGTGCCACGGTTTCATAAATCACTTATTTTTTTTTTCTGGAGCGCGCCGTTGTTGTATATATACGCGTGGAGCGATGGAATCACTCGGAATTGAATTCGAGGAAGATTAGCCGGCGATTTTAGTCCCGATTCGACAGTGATACGGGTGTCGTTTCTACTTAGCGCTCGGCTAATCCGATTGTGCGTGAATTAATTTATTCTGTATAGTTTCTTATATACGATAATAACAAGGCTTTTTCTGTTATCAACTTTTTCATTTTTCTTTTCCTTGTAGTCTCAAGTTGTACTCGTGGGGGACAAAAAAATACTTGTATGTGTTGTTACGTAGTTTCTCGGAAGCTGCGCGAAGTTGCGAATGCAAAGTGCTTTACATAATAGGATAATGCATCTTGAGAGGTTGAGTAATAAGTCATCAGCGAAATGCCGAAATCCACTCCAGTCGAGATTTTTCGTTTTTCTCGCGAGCGCTAACCACTTTGGCGAGCCATTTTCTTCGCGCGCGAGTCGTGAAAGGAATTAGCGATTCTCTATTGCGAAGTATAGTTGGCTCTGTTGCCATTGCTTTGGAATTTTTACGAGATTGCTTAATTTGAGAAAGCCGAAATCTAAATCGTAAGGAAACATCGTAATTATATACTTAAGCTAAAATATTTTACTGTATAATTAGAAAATTTTATCGACAAAAGCCTCGCAAGTCCGCGAAACCCGCCCTATACATTCACTTACAAAATTTCCAGAACAAACGCATAAATATCTTCGCGCAAGGCAACCCCACCCTCGACACACACATATAACAAACGGCTTTCGCGATTTCTAATCGCGCGTTAATAGACAAACACGCGTTCCGAGGAGAACACATGCACTTCTCAATAAAGACGCGGTGATCGCAGCTAAAACCGGCTGCGCGCGCTCCTTTCGTTCGCCGTCGCGCGACAAAAAAGCGCGGGTCGACGTCTTTTTTCGCTCTCACTCGAGCTTGTAAATAAGTGTCGCGCGCGTGAAAAATGCCGTCCGACCTCTCAATTCGGCGAAGCCGCGGCGATTAATTAAGCGCTGCACCGGGAGCCTTGGTATTTCAATTATACGGTGGGGTGAATTGTTTTGTCGCGAGACGCGTATTATTTTTACACGTGCGCTTCCATCTTAACATCTCGTGACGATATAAAAAAAAGTGAGCCATTCGCACAATAATTATATACAACTACCTCAAGACGTCACCTCTCTCTCCTATATAACAGTAATACACACAGAATTCCACGCGCAATTAACACGACGACCCCTCGCCGATCAGAGCGGAGAGCTCCAGCTCCTCTCTATATACACCGTCGATGACTAACTCGGCTGCTTGCTCGGTCCGACTCATCGGCTACACCTCTCACGTCCGACAATCGCTTCTACACCGCCGCCGACATACATACATATATATATACCTATCCGCGCGCGGCGGTGTCGTTGTACGGACACGCTTATTAATACGTGTCGCGCGCGATCGGGAATCGAGGCGGTGTGTTACACACACATACAGAGATAGAGCTATTGTCTGGCGCATACCCTATATGTCCCCGGAAGCAGGGCCAAGTCCGGCGGAAAGCCGAGACCGTTAACCCGCCGGAGGTTTCTGTCTATATGAGCGGCGCGTGAGCATATATAACGCGGACATGCGTACCTATGTGAGTTTCTTTTTTTATGTGCGAGGTGAAGAAGAAGGTGCGCGGTATGCGTCGGGAATTATACGATGAAACGTGCGGGGTTGAAAATATGACGATTTAGTGATGGAGAGGCTTTGTAGGAACTATGTATTTGTAAGTGAGAGGAATAAAAGTGTAGCAGGGGGAGTATCTTGTAAACTCTTCAAAATTTGCATCATTTTGTATACGAATATAACAGCGAAATCAATGCCTCGCATAAATATAACGAATATTTTCAATATTATAAATAGAATTCAGTTAAAAGAAACTTTCAGTAGATTTATGATATTATTAACTCCGCGGGCGCCAGCTCGCGCGCGTGTTACATTATTTATATCTTTATTTTCCATGAATATCAATTTTCCTTCACTTCTACTACATGTCTCGATCTCCCAACTAATTGCTATCATTCAATGAGCAAACGATAAATCTTCATCTCCCTCTCGTGTATACACTTTTTTTGCCTACGTTTTGCGTCATCGAGCAATGCGAAAAGGAGATACAAAGCTCGCAAGAAAGCCGAGAAAAGAAAGTATATATATATATGTATACCCGAGCGAAAGCACGAGGAGGAGAGAGAAAACAAGTAAGACAATATTCGAGTTATACAAGTGCTCGCGTCTCCGGGGCCCTGAGAAGCAGCCCGACGCTGATGACAAGGTTGACAACGATAAGAAAAATGAGATGCGCCGAGCGCGCAAGTCGAATCGTGTAGCTGTTACTCTACTCTCGTGTACGTAAAGTGGTGCACGCTTTTGAGAGGCTCGGATGATGAAAAGAGGAGAGACGAGACGCGCGGGTTACATTTTTCTGCAGTGTGTCAGAAATGTGTATACTCGAGTGGATATTCTTTTTTGTTTCTTCTTATAAAGAGAGAAAAGCTTTGAAACTGCAGTGCAGTGAAAAATATAATTTTCATTTTCGTTTCAGCTATTTTTAACTCAAGTTCTGTATAGTTATCCAATTCATCTATTTAAAAAAAAAAGTAATCGCAACGACGTCTATACTCCCCCACGCATACTCACCGATAACTTTGTAATATAAAACAACCTACATATCTATATTAATTCAAACACGCATGTAGAGATAACTCTTTCCCCTTCGCTCGCAATAAAAAAAACCATCAACCACGATACAAAAGCGCCACAAACATCCGCGTGCGAGCTTATTAATTGCCCCGCGCGATTAAGAATTAATAAACTCGTTCCTCCTCCCCTGCGCATACTTGCAGCTGCGCGCGATCCGATAAACGCATAAGCCGCGGCGGCGACGGCGGAGCCGAATGTCATATCTCCGGGGTTCAATTGCACCTTCCGGCGATGCTTAGTCGGCGACTTTGGCCGTACTCCTCGCGTGTAAATTTATAAGGCGGATCGAACCTGGAGTTTCCGAAGTCAAGAGAGAGAGAGAGAGTTCGATTTTCAAAGGAGACGAGGTGGAAAGATTTTTTGTCGGAGTTTACGACGTTGGGATATTGTAGATTTCTTATTGGTCACGTCGTTTTTTAAAGTAAGAGGATGATTGTTGCAGTGAATATTAATTACTTATAAGAATGCGTATAGCGTAGTAGAAAAATGCACTTAGGATTTCCATGGTCCATTGTGCAACGAAGAACTTGTTTATTGAGAGTTACATAAACCGTCAAAATTATGACACAGGCGCGCGCTGCTAATGGAGGGGTTTACTTACATAATTTATCAACTTTTTATGTAAAAGCTAAAAATATACTCACAGTATACTACTCGCTATAATCGCCACGTGTGCAAAGTGATAATTTTTTATTTTTCTACTCGCAATCAAATGTATAGTGTGACCGAGTGAATATAGAAAACAATTTTTTGTCCGCACCGAATCGTACGAGCTCTCCCCCTCAAACTTTTTGATTATAATAAATTCGCAATGAATTAAATCACGCGCGTGCAATATAAAATAATAAAAGTCATTGTCTCGTTATTTTATATCGATTGAAATATTAAGGCGTAAGTGAGAAAGCATGTCACTGCTGAACAAATAAGCATTAACATGTCACTTTCAAGTATGACTCAAGTAATTATTAAGAATACATGCGTATGCATTATCGTCGCTCAAATAGGGCGATAATTGGAATGTGCATGTTTGTTCTCGAGGCATCGAGGTACGTATATTTCTCCAAAAAACTCAGGCTGGCAACAAGTCTCATTATCATTTAACGAGAGCTCAAAGATAAGTGAAGTCCAATTACGGAGTAACATGGTGCTCAACAAATGCGGGGAGAGAAAGCTCACGAGTACGCGATATCGAGAAAAGCAACTTAATATATACATACACGGGAATTGGAGTAAATCTAACGAAGTGTGACGCGCGCGAAGAGATTATTGAAGTTCTGTAAATAGAAATCGATGTACGTTGTTCAATTGAAGTTGACACGATTTTTAAATTGAAAGAGTTGAAAAAAAAACTATACAACGACAAATAAATCAAGCAGCTCTATTATTCCTGAAAACCTCAGAGCGCAAATCAGGTACACCTGACAATCCCGATTCCTTCCTTCCTTCCTTCCTCCTTACCGTTCGTCAAACCGTAATCCCGCCACCGCCTCCCCATTATCATTCACCGCAAGAAGTTGCGCGCACGCCACCTCCGATGTGTGTCCGCGCAGCGCGAATAAAGGACACAGTTCCGAGTCACGTATAATGCGCACACGCGTACCCCTCTCTACTGCGTATAAGGGCACGCGCGCGCGCAGAGCTGACGCACTTCCGGCTCGAGCGCGGTTCTTGATACGTATGCACGGAAGCGCGTCGCTGTGTGTGTAGTACACTATAATACGCACAGCTTGGTTATAGTCGCCGCGCGGCAAGGAGCAGGGGTTTGTGTGTAGCGAGGTGATGGGACCTACCGCGCAGTGTCACTGTATATATAG
>JAPYZO010005522.1:0-13349 GCA_030522905.1 Torymus flavipes | reverse complement strand
GTATAGATGCGAAATATACTATTCATCTAAAAACATCAGGTAATCTATTAGGTAAAAAATCAGGTGATTAATCAAGAGAAGTATCAGGTGAAAAATCAGGTGAAAAATTCAAGTTGAAAGTGAGTTGATAAACATTTTAAAAAATCGGTTGAATATTCGGGTCAAAATTGAGTTGATTGATTCTAATTTTTTTCAGCTGGGAAATTTGACGGGAAATTAGATACCTAATAAGTTTGCCTATGTGCATCAGCTCTCAGAATATTTAAGAAACAAATTAATGAAAATGAAAATTTAATTAAAGCGGCGATACGACAAAGAACTCCCCTTAGAAGACAAAAAATATGATAAATGCGGTGTGTTACAATTATATGTTGTTATTGAAATATTTTTTTACATAAAATACATTCTATATCACCATACATTCTAAATAAAAGATATTATACCGATGATTTATTACGATATAAAGTTTAACGTGCGTGTGTGTGTATATGTGGAAGTATGTATGTACATATATATACATTGGCCCGTGGCTTCCTCAACCTTAATTTGCTGATTCCTTTAATTAATTCTATAATTAATTCTCTTTCGAATTCCACCCATCCGATTCAGATACATACAGCCGTTCTCGAGAAATTGTGATTTGAAAAAAAGGTTTAAAAAATTTTAACCTCAAATATCTCTGAAATTTATGGACCAATCATTTTGTCCAAAGAACTCGACCGAGAACTATCAAAAATCTACCTGTACAAGAAATTTTGAAGCGATTTTACTCCCGTAATCGTTGGACATACAAAACTCATTTTTTTCATTTTTCAAATGAAATTAAATTTTTACATATTATAGCTATTTATATTCTGCATTATCATGATTTTTCTCCAAAAAATTGACCGTCTAGTTTGAGAGTTATAAGCTTTTAAAAAAAAATACGTTTTTATTAAAAAACAAAAGAACCGTGATAGCTAGAAAATTTTTTTTTTTTGGAAAATTTAGGTATTTTAATTCTCTTTCGAGTGCCATCCATCCGATTAAAATATCTCAATCCTATCATTAAGAAAAAAGCGAAAATAAATTTTGAGGAAATCGAAAATTTGAAATAAAACAAAAACGCATCGGCCCAATCAAAAAACGGATTTTTGAGCCGCCATCACACAAAAAAAACGAAAAAAATGAGATCTGTCCGGTTAAAATCGACCGTGTAGAAGCTGAGATCCAGGCGTATAGGTACACACACACACACACACACACACACACACACACACACACACACACACACACACACCACACACACACACACACACACACACACACACACACACACACACACACACACACACATCCATACAGACATTTTTCAAAAACCATGTATTTTTATTCCTAATATAATACCTCGGGGAACAATTATAACATGTTTTGAGAACAACTAAAAAAATTACTATCACAAAGCTTCCTCTAGGAGGAAGCAAAAATATTTCTTGTTCAATATATCTACTAAATAATTATTCGAATCGAATATATATTGTCTTATAGACAAGAACAGAACCCGAGTAGAAATGATATTAAGGCAAAAGTCAGAGGCTGTACATACAGGTGCCGCTGATTAGCCTGTTCAGGCCCGATCGAGGGGGCCGTAAACATTACAATTTCCAAGTATAGGTGATGCGGTGCGAGACCGTGCCGAAAAGATAGCCTAACTTATTGTTTTTTAATAATTTTCTATACATTATACGAGGTTTTGAAATTACAAAACACCATCGGTATGATACTTCGAAAAATACGGAATATGTCTATAGGTTTAGATCTGTGGCTTCGAGGCATAACAACATAAGTCCACTTTTTGAGTTTCTGAGAAAAACGTGTTTTAATGTGTTTTAATATACAAACTTATTTGTATAAAATCGAAATAAACGAAATAGGGCGCGATACTGTACTAGTCGATTTTGACTTATTCAAAACACATAAGTATTTACCCGGTGGTATTTTACACATTTTCTGCTTCGTGAAAACTCGAAAAAGTTATGTCGTTATGCCGGGAACTTGGACTTACCTAAAAGTGCTGTTCTCGTTTCTTTTCGGATCATATTCTTTAATTTAATTATGAATCGGATCAATAAATTATAAAATTAGCAATAAATCAACGAATTCTTATTACCTAATCGTAAGAATTTGGTAGATATCAGACAACAAAATTCTGTTCGTGTGACAACAGACGTGTTATTTAACGCGCATATTGAAGAAAGGCGTTTATAATTTCGTTTATTCCCATCTCAATAAAAATGGCCACTTTTTCCCTGAAAAGCGGGATAAAAGTTAGTTTTGTTTCCCTCTGTCAAGAAATTTAACGTTTGCAGAAAATATGAACATATTTCCCGTAAAAGAGGGAAATATATGGCCATATTTTCCGGCCATAAAGCGGGAAATAAGTAAATTTCATATAAATAGCCAAATATCGATAAATAATACGCACTTAATATTAAAAGTAGTCACAGTTGAAATGGGAATAAAGTACTATATGTAACTCGGGAGAAAAGTCGATGATTCCCTCGGGTGATCACTGCCCACGGGAATCAAGAGCGATTTTTCTCCCTTGTTCCATAATGTACTATTTTTAAATTAATCTGAGTAATAAAATGCTTTTTAGCAAAATAATGAACGTATCGGAATAAAATAAACAAAGCCGTCACGGATCTGCTGAATATTTTTTCGCCATACCCTGGCCGAAAGTAACACTTCGCTTCTGGCTCAAAAACGCAAATATGGTATTTTTGGCCCGGGTATGACGAAAAATAGTATAATACGCTCCACGGGAGTAAAACTGGTCAGCCCACAGTTTTTTCCTCCCTAGGAGCGTAATATACTAATTAACGATCGAAAAATTTTTTGCTACTCTGAGGATTTAGATAAATTATTCTGTACAATCAATACGCATATATCGCATTTCCATTTTTTATTATTATATGAAAAAAATATTCTCTGAATATAATATGTATAATATAGTTGCAATGCCATAAATCAATATAACAGCGATCTTCAATAGCAAGAGTGTGTGATATGTTTTAGTTTTGAAACTGAAATAAAACAAAGTATTTATAAAATGTAAGTGATATGATTGTGTAAATTCAACTTTAAGGCCATGTAATACCGTGAATTTAAATATTTTTTTAATCAACATTCAAACGTTTATTTGGAAAAAGACGAACGTCAAGCGCTCCGAACACGTAAACACTATATTCAGAAATTTTTTTGAGTGATTCTATTAGTATTTTCGTTAGCTATACTCTTTTTAAAAGTAGGACAATTGCAGAGACCTACTTACCGACAGTACGGTTTTTATTTAATTAAATAAATTCTCATGTTTTTTTTTAAAAAGACGAACGTCAGACGCTCCGTATATGTAAATACTATACTCAATGTTTTTTTAGTAATTCTATTATTATTTGCAAAAGATATAGACATTCTAAAATTATGTCGGTAGAGCATATCACCTTAATTTAATTTCCCAGGTATTTATAATTTTAAAATTAATTTTTCAAGCGATAAAAAGCGGTAAAAAATTGTCAGACTTATTTCTAAACTCTAAAGTAGGTATATATATGCTACGTCTGCCCAGTACGTATATATATATATATATAAGTTGCCAGGTGCGTAGTCAAGCAAGCGAAGCTGTCTTATATAAATATACCTACTTAATCGTCGCACACATGTGCCTAGCAGAAGCAGTATAAGACAAGGATGCAAAGTTGAACGAAATATGCTCCATTTGAACGTTCATTTTTCGTTCTACGCTGAACATGAACGATTCGCAAAAAAGGTAAAATGCTCCGTTCAAGATGAAAATTCGTTCAAAATATAAACGCCCCGTTCTGGAACGGAGCGAAATTTTTTAAACAAGAAAGTGTTCAGGAGCAGAACATTCATATTAATTTTATCGACTGTTCTGTAATTCTGTTCTGAACAAGAACGATTCGGAAAAAAGGTAAAATGCTCCGTTCATATCGAAATTCGTACGAGCGGTGACGAGTCCCGGGTAGTGCGCACCGCAGTTTTTCGTGTCTATAAGTCGTAACGTATATATGTGGAGTGCGGCCTCTAGGTGTTCCAGGTGGCCGATGACGAGGTCCAAGTGGTGCGCTCCGTAGCTTTTCGCCCTTGTAAGTCATAACGCATAAAACGCATAATCATCACCAGCTGGAACACCTAGATGCCGCCTTCTATGCGTTATAGACTTATAAAGGCGAAAAGCTTCGTTCTTGTTCAGAACAGAACAGTCGATAAATTAATATTAATGTTCTGCTCCTGAACACTTTATCGTTATTCATAAAATTTTGCTTCGTTCAGTGAACGGATCTTGTATAATAGACGATAAGCGTGTATACTTATATTATGCACATTGAAAGATCATATACAATGAATATTCAGAGTCGATGACATTGAAGCGGACTTGATTAAGCTGTTTTTTTATCGCTTGATAAAAGCGCTTACTCATAATTTTTTTCAGTTCTGTCGCGATGGCATATACGTAAGTACATTCGCACCTGCTGTATAAGCCAAATGCCTTTGTGAAGAGCGCGCGCGCCGTTTATATTTTAGGTAGCTTGTACAACAGGGCTGTTCAGAGCGCGTCGCTTCTCCTGCGCCAACCCTGCGGTGGCTGTGGTGCGCAGAATTAGCCAATCAGGAAAATCCTACTGAATTAAAGTTAGGTGGGTCGTTGGGTCATTGCGCTCGGATCAGGAGCCAACTGTGAAAGATCCCTTAGTGCGCTCGTATCTGTCTGCACTGCTGACTGCATTCGATAACGGCACATCACACACGCCGACTCGCGGCACCGCAGACTCGCTGTCGCGGAGAGCCGCCGACGAAAGTGCAGGCACGCGGAGCCGCCGATCGATCAAAATAAAGGAGAGAGGAAATACGGAAAGGAGCGTCTCTAAAATAGTTCTCGCCTTCTTGTGCACGATAGAAAGTTTAATTTGGGTGTTGGAATTTGGCAAGTTTCTTTGATTTGAAAAGTGTCATGACCGCTTTAACCGTGCTCTCTTTATTCTCGTATTTATAACCCTAAAACCTCATTCGATGCATATTCTATGTACAGTTATGTCTAGTCAAATGTAGGCATGCAGCAAGATATTGTTTATCACTTAGTCTCAGGAGTGAATGGAGTTGCTTCCCGCTATTGCTAAAAGTGCCTTGGCGTGTTTCCTCAGTCATTTATTCGACGTAAATATATAAAAAAAAAAATGGTAATGTTTTTATTTTTATGTCATGTTATGAATTTTTTTCATCTTATTTTTATTTACATACATGTATATATTTTTTTATTTAGAGTGACGGATTAAGGTATCGTCATCATTTGTCTCAAAGACCTCCTGAAGAGCCTTTCTTTAAATCCAGAGTGATAATAAAACCAAAACTTGACCCACAAAGTGGAACACAACACTTATTATTTGCTCTTACATTTATCTTATCAGTATCTTTAACGGTCATTGTGTTAGAAAAAATTTTGCCTGAACCACAACTGATCAATACAGAAAGATTTCATCCAGAAAGATTTGTAGCTGAAAGAGCTAAAGCTCATGTTTATAATTTGACCTCTCTTGGTCCTAGAGTAGCCGGTAGTTATGAAAATGAAGTACTGGCTGTAAAATTTTTGACTAATACAATAAATAACATTGTAAAGAATACAAATCCAAATCACAAGATTTCTGTAGATGTAACAAGACATAGTGGAAGTTTTTCATTGACATTTCTTGATGGTATGACACATGTTTATAAGGGTGTTCAAAATGTAATAGTCAAGCTTGGACCTCGGAGACCATCAAAACATAGTCTCCTCTTGAACTGTCATTTCGACAGCTTTGTTGAAAGTCCTGGTATGTATTTATATAAATTTGACAAAAAATATTGATCAATTAACTATAATTTAAATTTAAAGGTGGTTCAGATGATGCAGCAGGCTGTGCAGTAATGTTAGAGGTCCTTAGAGTAATTGCACAAAGTACCAAATATCTAAGACATAATATTATATTTTTATTTAATGGTGCTGAAGAAAATATATTACAAGTATTTACTAAAAATGTTTTATGTAATTTATTTATTTATTTATTTTTATTAATATTTAAACAAATTTTCCAGGCATCACATGGATTTATAACTCAACATCCATGGGCTAAAGAGGTGAGAGCATTTATAAATTTGGAAGCATGTGGAGCAGGTGGACGTGAATTACTATTTCAAGCAGGTCCAGGCAATCCTTGGATTCTCGAGGTAGGACACTTTTTATGTTTCAAAGAATATTAGATAATTTCTTTAAATGCTATAGTAATTATGTGCAAATAATTTTTTAATTTTTATATATGAATCAAATTTTACATTCATTGCTTTTTATCAAATAAAAGACGTTTAAGAACATATTTAATACGTATTTAATTGAAATATTAATAATTTTTAGGTCTATTCTAAATCTGTACCATACCCATATGCTTCATCTTTAGCACAAGAAATATTTCAAAGTGGTATTGTACCAGGGGAGACAGATTTTCGTATCTTTCGAGACTTTGGAAATGTATCCGGTAAATTTCCATATTTCTTATATTTCTTATAATTTGATAGTATTGTATTTAAAGTAACTTAAAGAAACATAGGTATAAAATATTAAAATTCTCTGAAGCCATTATTTATAAATATTAAAATAAATTTATCAATTATTATTAGTATTATTGTATAATTTAGAAAAATAATCTAATATACTATTAGCCTACATTTTAAGTTTGTCAATTTTAAATGAAAACAATATAAGCATAGTGGTTTTTGTATTTAGATGTATATATTTTATATACATACGTTATATCTAATGCTAAATGACATGACAATACTAGACAATCTTTGCAAGAATTTTGAATACCTTTATTTTTTTAGTTTTGTAGTTAATTAAAAATGGAAAAACTCGATCTAATTATTTTTACACAAACTATTGAGTTATGAAATAAAAACATACAAAATGCTAATAATGAATCTTTATATTTCATATGAATTCTAGGATTAGATTTTGCTTGGTCAACAAATGGTTATGTTTATCATACTAGATTTGATTCTATTGATCAAATACCTCTTGGTTCTCTTCAAAGAACTGGAGACAATATTTTAGCTTTATCACTAGGTATAGTCTCTGGTCCCTATTTAGCAGATGAAAATCTCCTATCTTCAGAAGGCTCCCTTGTATTTTTTGATTTTTTGGGTGCATTTGTTGTAAGATGGCCTGAATCTGTGGCAAGATTTGTTAATATCATCTCAATGGGAATAGGATTTTATTCCATTTATTTGAACATGTATAGTGTACGAAGAGGTAAGCTCACAGGATTATATAATGAAATTAATATTAGCAATAATAATGTACATTTTAATATTTTTTAGAAATTAAAAAATCTACATACATTAAACAACTGATGATATGTGTGATAACTGTTATATGTTCTTGGATCTTATCCATGATCTCAGTTACTGTAATTGCTCTCCTTCTTACAAAACTTGGAAAAGTGATGAGTTGGTATGCTCGACCAGCATGGCTATTTTTCCTTTATGTTTGTCCAACTGTTGCTGTTTCTATGACTTTCTTTATTTCCATTGGTACTCGTCAAAGGAAGGTCTGTATAAATAAAAGATACAACTGCATAAAAGAATATTGAAATTAATACTATATCTATAAATTAAATTTTTTAAGTATTAAATTTATCTTCAAGGCTTCGAAAATCATCATGGTTATCTATCATTTCTTGTGACTCAAAGAATAGTAGATAATTCAGATAATTAACGAAACAAAAATAAATAAGTTATAAAATATACGAAAATGTTGACAAACACATGATTTTATCTCGTTTTCAACATTCCTATTATACATAATATTAAACTAACATCTTAAATTATATTATATATATTCAATGTAATTTTTTAACAGAAGTGACAACTAAAATTATTACAATAATTGAGAAATCATTGATTCTTATAATAATAATTATTTTTTTAGGCACGACCGCTTCTCGAGAGTGCATTATATAACGGAAATTATAACACTTCAAAAATGAATAATTTATTGTATAAAAAAATCGAATTTGATCACAAATGATATCACATCCTTTTCTAGTTATAGGTGACGGTCCTGTTTTGGAAAAGATCCGTTCAAAAATATAAAAATGCGAGCACTAATAGAATTTCTTAAAAATTGATTTTTAAGCGGAATGCATTGAAGTAGTATATTACCCAACTAGGGAGGTAAGGAGGTAAACCTCTTTTTCCCTGTGTTGCGTATACTATTTTTCGACACTCCGTGCGGAAAGTTCGTTTTTCCACACGTTCGGCAAAAACCGTGTGCTCAAAATCTAACTTTCCACACATCGTATCAAAAAGTTCTGTACGATACACGTTCGGGAAAGAGATTCTCTTCTCGTATGCCTTTCGTAAACGTCACACGAGACGAAAGTCTACTTTCCCGCACTTGTATCGTAATGTACTATTTCACCATACCTCGGCCGAAAATACCACATTCGCGTTTTTGAGCCGGGAGCGAAAGTGGTACTTTCGGCCAGGGAAAATTAGTGAAAATTCATTTCCAATATAAATCTCACTCATGCTTCTGCTAAAACTAATTAAAACACGTCTTTTTTATATTGAACATTTTTTCTACGAACAATATTTGTAAACGTAAAATAGTAATATATAATCGACATAATAGTTCATTTTTCCTGGTTACTTCTTGCCATGGTTTTATTTTACTTAAAAATGTTAAATGTAAAAGTTATATAATATTATTAAAACAAAACTTTTTCCTGTTGAATATTTTTTTTTACAATCAATTCGTCACGAGTTAAACCTATAAGAAAAATTTTTAACGTTGAAATGTACCTAAAATAGCCGATTTTCGGTTATAACTTAGCAGAATTTGATTTTATTACATTTACATATACAATTGGTTTCTGACGAATTAAACCTATAACAACGATTTTTTAACGCGTAAATACACTTTAAATAGTCGATTTTAGCCTATCATTAAATAAGATTTGATTTTACACAAATATTTTATTCAAGTGTTGTAGATCTCAAAAAACAAAACTCTTTCGTGATAAACATTTTTTCGTAAAACAATTTCCACTAAGTTAAACCTAAAATAACTATTAAAAACGCTTAAATATACAATCAAATAGTCGATTTTTGATCATCATCGAAAACAAATGATTTTAACGCTTTAAATTTTTCGTCAAGATTTAATATACTAGTATTTTAGATGTAACAGTTTTTGGAATGCAGAAGATATAAGGTTCTCCGGAATAGTAGCGATCCTGCCCCATACATAAAAATGAAGTTTTTATATAAAATGCAGGAGGTTCACGCGCAGTATAGCGCGCAGGGAAGCGCGGCCCCACTAGCTTATATTAGAATTTAAAAAATATGTCCATCAACACTTATATGTACATTTTATAATTGTATACTTATCATCACTTATTAATTTATAGGACGTGAGTTCTTCTTGGATTTTGTATCAGCTATACTTTGATGCCTATAGTGTGTTTTGGCTGTCAGTTTTATTGCTATGTATTCTACTTGGTATTCGATCTGGTTTTATACCCCTACATTGGGTATTATTTCTTTCCGTTGGAAATATTATACGTCAAAATTTCTTCTCTAAATGGAGAGGTAATGTAATACAACAATAATAGTATTAATTATAATATCACTTGAATAAATTAATTTTTTTAACTTGCAGATTGGAAATGGCTGTGCTACCACATGAGCACCTTAAGTCTACCATATATACAATCATTTTATTTATCAATTGGTGCTCTTTATTTATTTATACCCCTAATGGGTAGGGCAGGAGGTAGTGTTAATTCTGAAGTCGTTGTAGCTAATATGTTGTCAATTCTATTTTGCCTCCTTCTGAGTTTTACGGTAATAAGATTAGAATTCATTTCATATAATTGTGTAGTGTTATATAGTGTAAATTAATATTTGTACAGACCTAATGTTTTTACTAGTATAAGAAATATTAAATCTCAATTTAACACCAACGTCTAGATGTCAATATAATTTTTCAATAATGAAACTAGGTATCATTAAAAATTAACTTCTGATAAAAATAACAAATCTTTTACTCCATAATTTTTTACAATATTTAAAAATCTTGCTTGTAAAAACTTACAATTTCTTATTAAAATTTTAGATTGATATTAATAGTTGTTTAAAAGTATTTTTTGTCTTTTACTCCATAATTATTTGTAATTCATGCGATTTATATCGTCTGGTACTGTATTTTAATATTTTCATAGATTTTTTAAAATTTAATAAAAATTACGAAAATTTTTGAAAATATTGAAAATTCTGAAAACACTTTGAAGATATGATTTGAACAATCTTACAAACCAATGAGGAAAGATTTTCAAAAATTCTGTCAATACAATGTAAAAATACTACTTTTATAAAATTTTTCTAAGAGGATTTAAGTATATAATTATTTTATAATGTTCTAGATTTTAACTATATTTATAAAAAAAGTGAATTATTATTCATTTTTGCAATTTTTTTTATTTTATCATTATGGATTATTCGTTTAAAATAATTAAAACCATATTTTCTTTATTTTATTACAATTGCAGATTCCAATTGTTGTACTTGTGAAAAATGCAGGAAGAGTCATTAGTGTCTTGATTGGAATATTTTTAATAGGAATCGGTATTTTGATTTTGACTCCTCTTGGTTTTCCATATAGTGGAGATCCTGCTTCTCCAGCTCCTGAAAGGTTTATGATTGCAGTAAGAGAAATTTTTTTACTTTGCTAATATTGTATTTGATATACAGATCTTTTACAGAGATATACATTTATAAATTATGTGTCGAATATTTTTAATTTATTAAGCTTTTAGAGTGGTATTAACACGAAGAACTGTAACTCGCGCGGGAATCGGGAAGGGAAGGCGAGATTAATGTCCTTTGAGGATAAAATAGCTTGTAGATGTTTAGAATTGTATATTTTATTTAAACATAATGATCTTTCAATTAGACTAATAATAAGTATGTAGTTTACATATATTGTCGCGCGGTATGAAAAAAGGCCTACTTCTAAGTTTCGCGCGAAGAAAAACCAAAGTATAGGCGTATTTTTGGCTTTTTTTCTCGCGAAACTTAAAAAAGAAAGTCAATATTCAAGTTTCGCACAATGAAAAGCCAAAAATGCGCCCATACTTTGACTTTTCTTCGCGCGAAACTTAGAAGTTGGCTTTTTGTCGTACCGTGCGACGATATCAATAATGTAATGATCTTATCGTTATATTATATTCTCAATTTTCGAGTAAAAATGGTATAGCTATTGTAGCTAATGTATACTCATTTCTTTACTTCAATATTATTTTTACGGTTATCAAAATATAATATTCAGAGTTTTATAGTTTAATTTTTCCGATTTTTGTCTAGCGTCAAGAATAAAAACTAATGGTACTTTATTTTGTTTGGAAATTTTAGCACACTCAAAAACAGTATTACAATATCGATGGTACCTTGCGTTATTCTGGTACTGGATACTGGATTGTAAATTTAGATATGAATAGTCCACATAGTGTACAAAATATGGTTCCTGAAGTGGGAGCTGCAGTATCAACTGTTGAAGATTGTAAGAAAGAATTGTACTGTGGTTTGCCCTATTTGCTACCCGTGACGACTTTTCTATGGTAATAAGCTTATTAAAGTTATAAAGATTTTTGAAAATTTTTAATAATAAGCGATAATTTCAAAATAAAACATTTATTTCAGGAAAACAAGTTGGATTCCAGGACCAGCTCCATTAATTAATATTCCAACTACTTTAGAACTGATTGGAAAATCAGTCAAAGGAAACGCCATCAACTTTTCATTTAACATAACTGGTAATTGATTTATAATATAATTAGTCAAAAATTCTTAGAAGATATTCTTAATAGTAATGTAATATATTTGTGATACTTTAGGACCCGATCATATAGGTATTATGTTATCTCCTTACAAAGAACTTCGTTTAAAAAAATGGAATATATTAGATGAAAAACCATTGCAAGGACCAGTATGGAATGATAGAGAAACTTATTTTGTGTATTATTCTTGTCTTAAAGATTGCGAACCTCTTAATTTCTCTTTCGACTTAGAAGTAAGTTGAATAGAATACCAATTAAATTACTAAAAATATAATTATAAATACAAAGCTCAAAGGATTATTAAACATCGTTTACAGGCACCTACAAATTACAAAGGTCCAAGTGTATCAATTGCTTTAGCAGGTCACTTTTTGCATGGAGAAAATCAACGCTCATTAAGATTTAAAAGCTTTTTGTCTCAATTTCCCTCTTGGTCTGTTGTAACTCCGTGGACTGCTTCATATACATCTTGGGAGTACTAAGTAAAAAACATTGATTGGCATCTTTAGATAACCTAGGAAATTCCCCACATTCCTCATAAAAATCCATTTATATTCAAAAAGCAACGATAAAAGAAGTAAAGGTACTATTGTACAGTAATAGTAACGTCTTAGAGAAATAAGTTGTAGAATATAAAAAAGAATTTTTATAGAAAAAATAATAATGGTATAGAACTGAAACTTCAGAATTTAGTATACGTTAAAGTATACAGAAAAGTTCTTGTTATTATTAATAACTAATAACAAATTTAGTCCAAGTTTACTAAAAATTTATAATTGATTAGCGATCGGAATTAAAAATAATACGACTAAGATATTGAATAGTTTTAGTATACCATTGGATTGGGTAACTAATTAAGAAATAGTAATATTAATAACATAATTCCTTAAATATTAAATTATCAAGTGATAGAAGGAAACATCAATTACATATTGTAGACCTATCAAGTAAAAACTATGATTCCAATTAGCATTATTAATTAGTACAACTATTAAAATGATAGTCTTAATTTATTAACAAAATTAAAAATATCGCAAATTAACAGTGCCATTATAATTATAAAAATCGACTTAAGGTTAATGTAGAAATATAAAGCATTTAATTTTTTACAAAACCATTGACTCTATTTTGCAAAGGCCATTTGTTTTAAATATTTGTTATTTTCTGATACTATCAAATTCAATTTATAAAATTAAAATAACTTAAATACTATTACTATACACCATAAAAAGGGGAAATTATAACAAAATTGAAATTAGTTGTGTTGTTATGTTAACACCAAAGGTTTTGAACCATTTATTTCCTTTTTAGTATTTTTGATAATAGAAATAAGAACAAGTGAAAGATTTATAATGAAAGTGAGAAAAGTTGAATTAATGTGAGTAGGTTAGAAACGACCTTATTAAAAATGGATTTCAC
>JAPYZO010005519.1:0-19690 GCA_030522905.1 Torymus flavipes | reverse complement strand
CGCGTGTATATCCCCAACCAGACACAACCGCATTTTTATTAACACTAACTTTTGAGTTGGATTTTGGTAATGCAACGGGTGATACAGTTTTACTAAATTTGAACGGTGTAGCAACCTAAAATAAAATTCATTAAAAATTGTAATGATAAATGTTTAGAACACGTGTTAACCTTACCTTGATTAAAGCAATGTCATGTATATAAGAATTTTCTGAGTTGTAACCATAATGTATTATTATCTTTGAAACACGATGAACAGATTTTAGATTTCCTAAATCAACTATTCCAGCAGCTACTTGTATCTTTGCGATATTTTCTCTACAATTAAAAATATTTGAAAATGAAAAATGGAATCTAGATCAGCAAATCCACCGAAATTTTAACTTTTGGCCTAAAAAAAAGTAACAAATTTTCGCAAGGCACACCTTTCGAAGCACACTTTTTTCATTTCCGTAGTTAAGAAAAACAAAAAAAAATATATATTAAAATTGTTTTACAGATAATATTGTTTTACTGGAATTCAGGGTATATTTTTATATTTTTTTTCATTATAAATATGAAATAGAATTTTAACGGGTAGATAATATCTTAACAAATTTTAAAATCTACAG
Organism: Torymus flavipes; assembly: GCA_030522905.1. Classification (NCBI taxonomy): domain Eukaryota; kingdom Metazoa; phylum Arthropoda; class Insecta; order Hymenoptera; family Torymidae; genus Torymus; species Torymus flavipes. The sequence continues at coordinate 19,080 of JAPYZO010005519.1, read as the reverse complement.
TTCGCATCTACGCCAAGTGACATAGTATGCTTTCTGTGGACATGCCATCCAATGATGTTTTTGAAAACGAGGTGTGCATTGATCTTTCCTTCTTCCTAATGAAGTAGAGTTTTTTGTAGATGAGGCACACATACGTATTAAAGACTCGCCATTTTCTTTGTATTTCCGAGATAAATTTTTATTAATTTTAATATTTACAAATAAAAAATTGTTATTTTTGTAAAATCGTTTAAACTAAATTTTTTGAAGCATTTTCCAAAACCCGGTTCGCATTTTATTTCATTTTTATTTTCTTTCAGAAAGGAGATACACATTTCTGGTTTAAATTTTCTGAAATACTAGAATGTAAAGATTGTTTGATAAAATTTTTGTGATATTTGAAGCACAGTTATTTTAAAACAATTATGAGCCAATTAGTTTAAAAACATGGTGCTGTACGCATAAGTCTCGCTCTTTTTAGACATGATCACTATTATTAATCTTAATAAGAGAACCATGCTTAATAAGTGCGTGCTTGACCATATTAGCTAGGTTTATTAATTTGGAAGTTCTAGCACCGTAACATAAAAGTTAAAATTTCATCGGATTTTCTTATATATATATATAAGTAAGAAATATTGTATTTAATAAATATTATTTTTGTATGCATACCCTACAACACAATGAGCAGCAGTTATTATGTAGTTTTCGTTATAAATTGATCCTCCACAAAAATGCTTTCTAAAACTTCCGTATTGCAAAGATACCTTAAAAATTTCATGATACAGAATATATTGCAAAATATATGCAAAATTTGATGTACATTTTATTATAAAATACAAGTACCTGGTATGGAATTTCTCCAAGTTTAGCATTTTCTCCATTTACTATTCGAGGGTTAAATTTAGTTTCTACCACTCGACCTATAAGATTTTGGATGAAAGATAATCAATTATTCAAAGTTGAGAACGTATGTATTGCAAGATACATCTCACTCAAAATAGTTTTACTACTTATAAATTTATATAATTTGTGGAATTTTTAATTTTTCATGATTAATAAACTAGAATATATTAGAAAAAAAAATTTTTAAAGTAATTTTAATGAAAATTCTTTAAAATATGTGTTATGATCTACACAATAATTGCAACAGCCCTTAGTCCTCTGGACTATATTATTAGTTTTATAATTTATGGTAATTTGAATTCTGATAATTTATCTGTTTGTTTAGCTGAACATTTTTATAAATTAAACTATTTAAAATTTCTACAGTATTGTTTAGTTAAATTAAAATTACAACATTACCATAAGAAGTAATCACTAAACTGCACACAAAAATGGTTACTATTAACATGATTGCAGGAAATTGTACACCTCATTAAAGTAATCTTTATGAAAGAATTCTGGTTTCATACTAGACCTTATATACTTTCTACATCCGATTAAACCTAAAATTAATTTGACCAAGACAGTCAAGTAAGATAAGATTTTGATTGCATGTATTATATTATGATAAGACTTTCAGTGATATAGAATTATCTAAACGAATAAGCCGTATTTTCATATATTAAAGCAATTCTTTTGATCATTGTTAAAAAACTAATTGAAATACGATAACCAGTCAATATTATGAATACTACGTTTATAAGTAGAGACCAAGTTATTTCGAATAAACAGTATATCATTATTTTTTATTATTTATTATTACACTTATGAAAATTCAATAATTATGCTACTAAATAGAATGTGATCTTAATGTAATGCACTTTGGCATAGCTACTGCGATGATTCCCAAGACGTTGAATTTTCTGAACCGACTTACAAACGAACATTATGAAAGTAATTTCTAAAATAATACACGGGCAAAATTCATTATCTTAGAGGTAAAAAAAATAAAAAACAAATATTTCAAATATCAAAAAATTGCTATAAAACAAAAGAAAAACTAAGTATCAGGTAGAAGATCTTCCTCATGAAGAAAGGAAAAAAATCATATCTATTCGAGCAAAGTTGGTTTAGTACCTCTTGAGATGTGAATGTGTGTATACGTACACACTGAGCAGACGCATTGATTCATATGGACTTGTCTGAAAATTGCATATTTGGAATCTAAAAATTCGAAAAAAAAAATATTTCTAAGATGAGTTTTGGATACATCCTTAATATTGTGAATTGATTTAACGAATCTTATGAGGCCCGAAGTCCAAAAATTAAAAAAACACTGATGTTACAGTGTCAAGATACGACGTTTCGTCAAAAGTTTTCTCATCTCTTCGGGTACAATATTGATCTCAGCTGGTGAACAGACGTCCTTTTACCAACAGCGTCAAAATAATACATACGTCCACGAGATTCATGAAAAAAATCATGCAATAAAGCATTCTCTAAAAGGAAGCAAAGAATTTTATTGTAATGAGATGGACTACATTCACGTAAAAATCTTTATATTTCTGATTTATTTAAGAAATAATTGCTATCATCAAACTTTTAGTAATAACAAATTTTTGCTCTTGTTTTACTATATTTTACCACTAAAATCATTGTTATTTATAATCCCTGTGAAAATCTTAATGAAAATCTTTTAAAATTTTAATTTTAAGAATCTCGTATTTTCATAGACTATCATTGCACCATTTAAGGATCTCCAAAACAGTGATTAACATTTTCATTGAATTCTCATGCATACAATTCTATTATGAGAATCCTCATATAAAAAAAAAATATTATAAAGGAATCAATGATTTATTCGCTCCTTCAGTTTGTACGATTTCTAAATACAGTTCACATTGTTTTAGCTTACATTTGTTAGAAAATTAATTAAAACACGTTGACCAGTAAAGTGATAGAATTTTGCGTAATATTGAATTATCTGAACTTATAAAAATACTTATAATTGCATGCCTTAATGTTTGATAAAGCAACTTGATAAAAAATTAATAAAAATACTAAGATAAGTTATCCCAAATAGATTATTAATTGTCATTCTTTATTATTTATTGTAATATTTATGATTAAAACTCAATAATTATAAATTTGCTATTATAGAACGTGTGGAATTGACGTAATGTACTCTGTTATAATTGCCATGATTTCCTAGACGCTGAATTTTTAGAAATTTTTATACATAACGCGGTATCTTTATAATACAAAGAGGCTATTAACCAGTGACTAACTTTCCCATTAAATCTGTACACGTGCCCATATCTTATAAACATTTTATTATTACCATTGCAGAATTAACACAGCAATGATTAACATTCCCATCAACCCGTCACATATACAATTCCATCATCATGCGCCCCCGATCCATCTCCCGAGGAAAAACAATATTAGCAATAAGAATCAGTGCTTCGTCTCCTAGTTCTCCCCCTCCCCTAGCCAGAAACTTAATTGGCAGTATTAATGCGATGCCCGGGTGCGCTTCATCAATTCCCGTCGTGCACGAGATAACAGATAAGGAGAGAGAGAGATGCGACTCCGTCGAAGAGAAATCCCAGGAGCGATCAGAGCTCATTTGGCTGACTCCCCGAAGGCCCGATGCTCGCGCCTGCACGCAGGGGCGGCAAACTAAAAACCGACATCTGCGCGAACACGCGTAGAGCGGATCGCCATTATAAACGTGCCATTAGACGCGAATTATCTCGTGAGCTCGGATTATCTCGCTCGTTAGGCCTGCGCACTCGCGACGCGACTGAGCGAGCTATACGTTTATATGCGTGTGGATTTATTCTTGGGATGGTAGTTCTTGGGTGTACAGTTGTGTAGTCAGTATATATGGTGATGAACTGCGTGATGTCTAGGTAAAAGATGCCATCGTGGATTCAATGAATCCGAGTCGAATGTTTTTATGTGCAGTTTTCATTTTATTTAGTGCTACTTCGTCAAATATTGGATATTGTGATTCATCGAAATTAATGGTTTCGATTTCAAAGACTATACTAAATAAAATGAAAACTATATATAAATGAAAATTTGATTCGTCATTTTATTTAAACAAATAAAAAATTCTCGCATTTGAACAAGCAGATTGGATTGTAAAGCACTTGTGCAGTACTTGATTAAAAATACAGGAAATGGCCGCACGTTTTATAAGAGATAAATTTGTTACTGATTATTACTTAAAATCAATAAGTAATTCTGTGAAACACTGATAACTAAATAACATATACTTCTAAATACTTCCTGCGCAAAGATAAGAAATTCTTAAATAAAAATAAAAATAATTGATAAAACAAAATTAATCGATCAATGATTATCGAGCTTTTTCGAGTCACTGATTGTCAAGTAATGTTTTAGTATTGATGTTCCCTATGACAGTTTTATTATGGATTTTACAATTTGCAAACTATAGGTATATATAACCGACATTTATAAACTCTAAAACTTAAACCCGATTCAACAATCCAATCAATATGAAAACCAAAACTGCAGCATTTATCCGCATAAACTAAAGTCAACCGATCACACTAACTCCCCCCTATATACGATTTTAAACTTGTACATTACAACGACACAGCCACAGAAATAAAGCATCCCCAAATGAATCGAAAAATCGTCGCAGACGAGCGTAACAACTCTCGCATAAATGCCTGGGTAATAGATCAATTCATGTACACATGCGCCTGGTGCACGCGCAGCGCATCGTCGTGAACATGTGTACAGATGCGTGGCGGGGCGCTGCGGGGATAAAATTTAAAGGGCGATCATCGTCGTGTCGCGTGGCGGCGGCGGCGGCCAGTGGATCGGATCGCAGTTAACCGTAGGGTGCAGGCTCTGGAAGGAGGGAATCTTTTAATTTGACGCGCCATAAAGCACGCCTAGCCACTTTTCCACGGTTAGCGTTGCGAGCGCGCGCACAAGTCGTTCCGGCAATAAGCTCCGCTCCGTATAAAATTATACTGGTGCAAGGAGGAGAGAGAAAGAAAGAAAGAGATGACGCATCGGGATGGACCGGGACGTTTGTCATCGTTTGACTTGCAGAAGAGGGGCTGACCTTGAAAAAATGCAAATGCGGGGGAGGAGAGAAATGTTGTCGAAAACATGCTTGGTTGTATTTTTCATGTTTTTCATGCTTGTGAGTGGAAAAATATTGTGCACGTTAGTTATTAATTAGATAGGCCTTGGACGTTGGCGTGTGATTCAGTATACAAGATTATAGGAAAAACCTTGAAGAATAACTAATAAAGGAGAAACGGTGATGGAAGCATTTCTATGACAAAAATAAGCTTCACTGATTTGGTGCGATAAAGTGTGCTGTTGGCAAGATCATGATAATAAACTTTTAGATAGGGGTCGGTACTTTCGAAAGAAATTTAATAATAGCTAACATTTTTTCTTATTAATACAGAGAACCATCTTAACTGAAACGCTGTTTTTTACACGCTCTTGTTATTTAGATTTTCAGCAACTATGTAGTAGTAAAACCATCTTATTGTAATGGCAAAAAGATCAAAGAAGTAGTTATAAGTGATATCTAAATTGAACAATAATATATATTGTTTAATAACGTTTCACATGTTTCACATTTAGCTTTTTGGAATACATAAAAAGATCCTTCACGTACGAAAATTGACATCTTAATTACTAATTAGTATGTTAAAAACAACTCTTCACAATGATCCAACATTATTACACGTGCGTTACACAAAAATCTAACATTGTAAAACCGCTCATCATTTTTTAATTAAAGCACAAAAAGCTGCAACTTTGTAATTACGCTCCGGCTAACTATATACACTCTCTCACTCACTCGCTCAACCCTCCCTCCCGTTTTTCCTTTATTTACGTCGCGAAATTAGTTGTCGTTGGCGTTAAAATCGCATAATACCCCAGCACGGCGCGGTGTTTATGCGCTATACTCGCTAGCGCGCCCGGCCTGCTTCATGGAGCACGTAAATTTAATTCGCACCTAATGACATTACGCCGCCCCGTCGTCTGGAAATTCGCGCGATGACGCGCGCGCGCGTGAGCGAATTAAACGACGTAAAACCGCAATCGCGAAAGTTTCAATTTTCATTAGCGCGCGGGCGCCTGGTTAACACGCGCGAGAGCGCACAATGGCTCGCGCGTGGGGTAGGCTAAGGCAATTAGCGGATTTCGGGGATTGTTAAATTTTTCGGCTGGAAGTAATATTTTTCGCCGGGAATGGGGGCGGAGAATTTTTGCGTTATTAATTGTCTTTGTATGTGTGTACGCGTTGTGTGTTATGTGTTTTATGTAGTTGTGATGAACGAACAAACAGTAGTAGAGTAAAAATGATTTTACGTTATTAGGAAATTTTGTAAAGTTCGTATTTTTTATTGTTGATACTACGAGATACTGAAATTATATAGAGTTTGTATGTTTGACAAATATAAGCGGTAGATATAAAGCAATTTTTTAATTCACCTGTATGTATTTCAGTACTTACACATTTTTTCCAAAGCTTTTTGTAAAATTAATGAAAATGTCATGCATAAATCACTCGCTGTTACTCATATCCAATAATATACTATGTAACTAAACCAAACGAATGGAGTCCGGTATGAGACACGGTTGCAAGCAGACGTCTTTACCGCTACTGTCGCGAGTGTCAACAAATATATCGCTGAAGAGTGTTCAGTACCTATTATATACCATTTCGCTTTGTTTCGATAATTCATAGTTTATAATATTTGATTACAATTTTAATACAGTTAAGTGCACAACATTCAAACAGTAGCAGTTTGTAATGAACAATAACAACAGAGCAAAGACTTCTGATACCAGGGATTACCACAAACCAAAGTTCTTCTCAAACCTCCAGCACACAAACCCGCGCTAAAGCCGCAGCAAAACTAAACCTACCTAAAAGAGAACAAGCCATCATTCTCGACTCTATTGAAGGCACTTCGATTGATGACTACATAGACGGTTTGGAAAAAATGGAAAAAATAGTAGACCTCAATCAAATCAGTCACATTTCAAAAATATTCGGACGAAGAGTTTGAATTTACTTGACAAATGTGGACTTAGTTAAAAATCTAACAGATAAACTAATTACGATAAAAGAAACCACGTTGAATATTAGCTCATTATTGGAAAAAAACAAAAGAGTAGTAATATCCATAATGTCAACCTACATATTCCCATGAAATTCTACAAGATTATTTTAAGAAAGTTGGCGTTCAACCAGTATCGCAAATAACCCAGATAAGAGCAAGTCTATCAAAGCCAGAAAGATCGCACATTCTTTCATTTCGTCGTCAAAGGTACATAAGCCATGAAGACGAAAATTTTATCCCTGAATCTATACAAATAGTTTATGACAAGACTCCGTCATGGATCTACTTCAGCACTGACTCGACACGGTGCTGTATTTGTGAACAAAACGGACTTACAGCCAAGATGTATCCTAGCAAAACTAATAATTCTCTAATTAATAGTACACCTTTGCAACAATCAAATAAAAATACAACAGATATGGGAATCTCCGCATTCCAAGCTGTCGTTCAGGACACTTTAAAAAGACAAGCTCCTCCTTCCACGTCTTCAGATAATGCCTCTGAACAAACCAAGCCAAATAATCCAGCTGATACCAAACACAAAGAAAAATCAATAAACGCCAAAAATAATCGCTCAATCGAAAAGACAAAATATGATAGCTTCGCCAAACCTCTTGCGAAAAAGAAACGGAACGAAGATAATACAAGAAAACATAGAACGTTAAGTAAATTCATTAATTTCAGTCAAAAAGAAATTAAAAATTCACTCATTAAGCATGTATTGACTTATAACCAACTGCAATCATAATAAGAAGAAACCCCGTGGTTTCACAAAAAAAATCTTTCAGGAGAAATTGTAACAACCATCAATCGATGCCGCTCAGGACACAACCCAAATCGTTAGCACAAATCAATGTGGTCAATACCCCAGAATGCCAATGTGGTCACGCTGAACACGATATTGAACACGTACTCTGGGAGTGCCCACTATTTATCTCTCAACGTATCGAACTCATTAATAAACTCCGAATGCAAAAATTTTATTTACCTCTGACTTCGAGCATTCTATTACACAACCCAACCACTAAAGTATGTACAATTCTATTTAATTATACGAAAAATTGTAATATTTCTTGTAAATCTGCTTAAATAAAAAAAAGCCAAACGTAAACAGTCCATCACTTTATTACACTCGCCCCATCATATTCCACCTCCCAAATTCATTCCCATCACTCATGGCCCCGTAACCCGCGCGCAGCCCAAACAAACCATCATCGCGTGTCTCTCTTTCTCCAACAAGACGCCTCGAGACACAGCCAATCCCGCGTCGTCTCCGTTTATGCAAACATTTTAATTCCCGACGACTCTCCGCCATTTATCAGCTCGCGGCTAAACGAAACTTCCTCTTCTTCGCCTCATCCTTCTCCTCCACACGTCCATTGCTATTACCGTTCCACGCGCGCGGGCTCATAACTATAACGAGAGTGAGTTGGGCTTTTCATTTGGCCGCGAAATTATTTTTAAAGCGTGCTGCTAGGCTGCGCGTGAAAAACGCGCCGGAATGGAACGTCGGGCGAGTGCGTTTTTCCCCTTTTAAGCGTGCATGTATATCCGCGCTATGAAAAGCTTGGCTGTGCGTCTGGAAGTCCAGCTTGACGGGCGTCTACGAGGGAATTATTCCGACAAAGCTGCGTAAATTGAGTCTTTTTCTTGCAGTTTATATAAATGAAATGAATTTGGGGAGGCATTCGTAATGCTGCCTTGATATTTGTAAATGAATGTATATAACAAAGGACTTTGATTATTGTCTTATTGTTTGTGACTGTTTATAAATATCAGTAGAAGGCTTTATTTATAGCATTGATGCTTATCTCCATGAAAACATGAATGATAAAATATAGAAAATAAAAAAATTATATAAAAAATATTCATTATAAAATATAAATGATATTTCTCAGTAAAATAATTTAAAAAATCAATAACATACTTTATTTTATTTAAATTTAATTCCTATCATTTTATTGGCTGTTTTTACATTGTGTTATCTTTAAGTTATGACTAATGCTCATTTGCTTTTTTTTAATGCCTAATCTGTTATATTATTTCGTCTGTGATATTTTTACGACCTCTGCGATGATAATTTATAATCATCAACTCAATCTACCATTCTGCACATGACTAAATTATTTAATCTAATCTATCGTAAAACAAAGATTTCTTTTATAATTTTATTTTAATATATTTCAAAGTAAATTCTGCTATTTCATTATAATTTAAATGTCAAATATTTTGATATTTTTAAACACTTTAGTGAAGATATTCAAAATAAGAAGTCACAACTAAAATATATATTATACACAGCGGTACATTGGTTGTAAAAAGAATTTTCATTTAATTTAATGTTACTATCATCTACATCTTGAAGGCGTATTTCGTTGCTCCTCTGAGAATAAATTTCCTTTTCGGAATCTTCCCCATTCCCAGCCCAAAATTCAATTCCCAAAGAGTTCGGGAAACCCGTGCACCCCGTCCCCCGAAAAAACCTCATCTCGCATAACCCGAAAAAGAGAGAGAGAGAGAGACCGGAGACCTCGATCAATCGACTCCTATCCGTGGAACTCACATATCCTCCTCTCTCCCTCCTCTCGCCCGTCCGATTTCCCTCGGCTCTTTTTACCCGTCCGTCTTTTCCCTGACTGACGTCCCTTTTACCCCCCGCGCGCGCTTTTCTCTCTTTTCCTTGCGCGCGCTCGCTCGCGTGTCAAGTGACAAACGCGCGCGCTCGCGGCTCGCCGGCTGGATATAATTTGTCAGGAAATCACCCAATTAGCCGGCGAGTTATGCGGCCCGACAGATTTAACCAATTAGTTTGGCTATGCGAGAGCACCCTAATATACATTTTCACCGCGAACGTGTGTGTATATACTATATACGTGTACGATGATGGGGGTATTAGGGGCGAGGAGCGCGCGATTGTGCGACGATATATACGCGAGCGAGCGAGGATAAATGCGGAGGATGGTTTTTTCCTTGTCTCTTTGGCCGTGTAAATATATATATGTGCTCGCAAGGAGGGGTAGTGGGATTCTTTGATTTGGCTCTGTCGACGGTTACTTGCGCGGTACTTTGTTCGGTGCCTGTAATGGAAACGACGTAGAGACACTTTTAATGTACGATTATATTAGCCGACGAACTAAATATTTCATGAATAGCCTCAATTATATATGTATATCAAATAATGTATTTTTTCATGTATTTATCGGGATAGATCTGTAACTAATTACGTAGCTATCCATGTATCTTGCAATTTGAAAAAGTCTTAGCTAAATATAGATAATCTATCCACTCATAAGTATTGTATACAATTTTAATTTATTTAAAAAAAAAATGAATAATTACATCCATCCAATTATCAATGAGTTGAACAAATTTCTATCATTGAATATCAAATATTTAAAATTCTTACTTTTAAAAATATAAATAATATAATTCCAAGACAGTGAGCTCGAACGTTTAAGTATTTTGGTACAATTTCCAACCAAACCATCTCATTCCTTTCAAATACTCATCCATAACAATAAATCACTCGAAATTCTAAATTTTTCCAAGATAAAATTAAAGCTTTCACTCTCTTGAAAAAATCTTTATTAAAACCCCACGATATACTCATCCCGACCCACCCACCGCAAACCTATTAAAAACCCCATCATTTACCCAAATACCTCTCGCAGCGAACCGCTTCCTCAGCACACATACACGCACACCTCCCCGTTCATCCATCTTCCGGCGGCGGCTTGATCTATACAACGCACGCGCCATACCGCACTATATACCTCTCGCGCGCAAATGGCATATTTCACTCCTTATTAAACCTCGCCGCGCCTCACCAATATATGCCACCGAAAAACAAACCGCACGCGCGTTATATGCGCGCCCGACTCGTTAATCATCCGCTCTCTCTCTCTCTCTCTCTCGCGAATGCGAAAATCTCGCACGCTCGACTTGGCGGCCGACCCGAGGGAGAGGAGAGAGGCGATTTCACTTACACGTGTGCGCGCGCACGAGCGGGAGAGAGGCAATTTGTCTCCTTAATGAGATGTCACCCTGAAGTCTCTATCTTCCTTGGCCTTTTTCCTTTTGCAGAGGAGTATAGGATGCGCTTTTTTTCGTAACAGGCTCGGCTGGTATAGGAGGGTGTAGGCGTGGCCGGCGTATACCGAGAGAGAGAGGCTCCTTTGTGCGGGCGGGGAGTTCGTTACGAAGGGTGAGGGACGATTCCGGCTGATTGAGAGGTTCATTCGATTGAGCGGAGAGAAATTATCAGGAGGATTTACAAATTGTGTATGATGGGAAAAATTACTTGTTCTCTGGTAATGGGTGTACAGGACACTGGGCTCGATTATGTTATATATGCCCAGGTATTCTAGAAAATTGAGTATCCGAATTAAATAGTAAAAGTAATTCAAAATCTGTACAATGTTATAATTTTTATAATAAAGAAAATCGTAATTTCTCTTTTTACCGCGTAAGGTCTCGGATTTTTCCGATAAATTTTCTTATAAATACTCAAATCGGGAATTATTTAAATAATTGAAATAATAAACTCTACTAAAATAACTTGATTGAGTGGCTTTGGGAGATGGATGGAAATTTTAATTTTATTCTTTTCATGTTTAATATTATGAAAAATGGGTACTTACTTTTAATTAAAAGTATAGTAATTACATGCCGTTACAGAATTGACATTAAAATGAAGCTATAAAATAAAGAGATAAGCTTATGTTCACGTGATGCATGTTTTTGCATGATATTAATTTACAAGAAAAATGCTAAATAACTTAAACACAGAGACGGTACTTTAATTAAGGAATTAAAAATTGTTATTTTTAAATTTCCTGTTTACTGCAATAAGCTAAAAAGTATACCAACGCGCGACGCCATTGTCACCGTCATTATTTTATCCGCGGCACCAATTTTTCCATCAGAATTTCAAAAGCATATTTAATTTTAAAATTTTCATATTTCTGATGATATTACGTACGGCATTAATGATGTGTATAGAGTTTGAAAAATTTCCGACGTTATAAAAATATTGGAAAGATACAATTATTGATAATATCTGTATAAATACGCGAGCGTATGATTTCAGTTTCTGATCGTGGTTGAGAGAAAAACGAATAACCTGACGGCTCTATAGTTGAACTCCCGATGACACCAGCATTGTGACTATTCACATGTATTTTATTGACTAGCGCACCATAAGGTCTCGTCGTAGAATAGACCCAACATAGAAGCCATTTAATAACAGCAAGGGTTCGGCGTATTTATTTTATTAGATTAAATGCATGTATCAGAAAATATATCATTCTCATTGTGTTTCAGTGCTATTGCTATCCAATGATATTACTTTTTGAGTACTTAAAAAATGCGACTCTTTTATAATGATGGCAAAAAATATATGAATAATTATTTCTTTATAAAGGATTTAAATATAGTTTGTAAAACTTTATAATAACAAGAAAGACTATGCAGCAGTAATTTATAGAAATAATATTGATATATGTTTTGCCGATACAGAAATAAGAACGTATTTTTTAATAGACCGAAAAATCATTTAAGCAAAATGGGACACCTCCTTAATCCTCAGAGCAATCACAGATCAGAAATCAACGACCGTACCAAGCACTCATCAATAGTTTTAGAACTTCTTGGAATGATCGTGCGCCGTACACGGAAAATCATTTTCTGATATTTTCCTAGTTTTTTTCCAATTACATAAAGGCTAGGCGGTAAAAAAATCATTAGCTACAACTTGAGTCCTCATTGACCTCAATCCGTCCAAACGAATTTCGGGGAGAGGTGGGCGTTTGTTTGACAAAGAGTGTTCCATATCAATGAATAACTCAATTATAACAATTACCTAGGACCAAATTTCTTTCCGTGAACGTATACTCTTTAAATAGAGGTCAATAAAAATATTCCTTCAAAAATTGAACTAAATCACACACGTGGAAACTGAGATGGATATCCACACTTACGATGATGAAATCGTAACGATAAGCGATTAAAACGATTTCGTCTACTATTCCCACCTTATCGACACTGGCACCCACCAAGTTCACACTATCATGTAGTCAACAATGATCTTATGTATCGATTGCTAATGCTATTTCACGGTCATCTGTTGTAATATCTGAGAAAATTCAGTGTCTCATTTTGTCCGGATCTCCCCTTCTACAACAAATAATCAACTTTTTTTATTATTGTACCATCCCACTCTCACTTATTCTTCACTGAGAAGGATTTCTGAAGAATGAATGATATTATGCTAAAAGAACAGTTTCCTTACTAAGATTCCCCCTAAGTTCGTGTACTCTGTAGTTACTATATACCAAACGGTATTGTAGTTTCAGCAAAACTGCTTGTTATGTTCACTATGATTTATGCTGGTTTATCTAATTGGCAATGACATTAATCAAACCCCTTTTCCCGAATAATCAAATCCAAAAAAACGAATGGTTCAACCTAACATCTCCAGTCGTCCAAGAAAGCACCGAAACCCAGCTTCACCTTGTCCCCCATACAGTTAAGAAGGTAAAGACCGGGCGGGAACAAATCGCCGGCTACGAAGTGGACGATACTTTACCAACTACACTCTCTTGTCCCCTCAAGACATCGGCGACTGTAGTCGATTCGTCTCTGTCCCACGTACACACGTGCTGCTCTTTTTCTTCAGCCTGCCGGGGATAACGAATTGCTCGTCGATGAGGATATCAATTCGTCGTTAGGTGATGAGCTCCCGTCTGATTCCATTTCGTGCGCGAGGCATGGGAATACGGGGGTGTGATTTAGGGGCTAAAGGGCCCGTGGCGCATAATTGTTTTCCAAGCGGAGCTGGAGTGTTGCGCGCGTCCAGTTAGGGGATATAGATTTCGCTGTGATTCTTGAGTGTTCAAGACGTGGGAAATTACGTCCGAGGTAATTTAGATTTCGTAGATAAAGGTTGATTGTCGTTTTCAGGATGGATGATGTGTCCTTTAATATCGCTATTTAATTGATGCCTATAGAGAAATTAGAAAATGATATGATAAATAATGAAAATATATTTAATGCTATTTGTGCTAAAATAGTATAAGTTTATCATTGTAATTGTAATAAAGTGTAATTGTATATACTCGTTATTTTTTAAATATATTCGAATGCATTCGCGTTTTATAAAGTAAATAAAATGAATATTGAAATAATGAATTAATTATTGTAGCGGGCATTATTTATTTACACTATACAAAATCATTTTAAATGCTTTGAGGAAATACTATACACAGCTGGCAAATTTTAATAATTATTATCAAATGTAAAATAATTTCAATAAACGCTGCCAACAATAAACTAACTGGCAACAAAATTCCTTTCAGCGACGTATATTTCTCCATAATCGAAGAAATTTAATAAAATCAACAAACCGTCAATAATTATTTTTGCAATTTATCGTGTTAGTTGCTTTATTATTCATTGAATATCGAATATTTCGCGTATACAAAACGAAAAGCGACTCTCCCAGCAAAATATCTTCTAACCAAAACAAAAGCAACATAGCGATTCCGTTCGAAAAAAGTCCGAGGTCCACTAGATTTTCGAGTTTATTAAAGGAGCGCGAAACACCAAACATAACGATAACACGGTGTCGGACAACGCCTGCGACCGGATCCTCCCGATAACTGTTTATCGATCAAACGAGATAAGCGCTCTTACCCAAACGCCGACTAAAAGTCCTCGGCGACTCAACCCTTCCCTCCTTCCAATAAAAAGGCAAGGAACACGCGAAGCCGTTAATTGAACCCGTCGCGATTTCCTTCCCCCCATCGCCCTGAAATCCTCCGCCCGTCGGAGGAAAAGTAGAGGAAGCTTTCTCCCTCTCTATCCTTCTCTATCCCCCTCTCTCTCTCTCTCTCTCTCTTTCGTCCCCGGGGTGGGCGGCGCGAGCGAGCTAGCGATCGCTTAGAGAGCAAAGGACCATTCAATTAGGATCGACCGGAGTAATCCCCCGTGCTATACGCTCGCGCGTTCTCTGTCTGTGTGTGAGTGTGCGCGTGCGCGTGTGTCGCGGCTGCCGCAGCCTTAATCGATGGACCTCTCGAAACTCTCTCACCCTCGATTAAAGGCACTTTGTGCCCCCGGGCGCTTTATTCTTCGAGATTCGTCCGTCTTTCTCTCGAGAGGAGAGGGAGGGAGAAAGTGAGACGAAAAATTCGATTGTTCCTCGGTGTCCTCACGCGATTGCCTGTCCGAGGTTCTTCTTTTTTTTTCAGTCTTTCCAGTTCGCTTTATCATCGTATAATTGATGTGTTAGGTGGAAAGAGCGTGTTTTCAAAAAGATTTCGTTTGATTTTGAGAATGTTAGTTTTCATTTATTAAGAAAAGTATTAATTGTTGATAGGATTTCCAATAGTAGTTTTAATCAAAGTATGCGCAGCGATAAAAATATTTGTTTTATCTAGAAATTAGGGAATAGAAAATTTATCTCGCTGGTCCTCTGCAATGAAGCCATTTCTTGATGATTACTGATATTTAATGGAACAGAGTAGGTCAAACTGCTAATTGAAAAATTTCTAGTATTGCTTTTTCTTGTTAATTTATTCTCATCATGAATATTATGTACAAAAGATAGCTAATGAAAATATAAACTAGAGTATGTAGAGATGAAAATCATGCAGATTATTTCTTTCTTATAGACAAAGAACACGGTTATTCCTTCGTATTATTACTCTGACTTTTGACAATTTTAAGCAAAATCTACTTTGTAGTCCTCATTTTGCAATTTTTGAGATACCTGAAAATCTAACTTGTATTCAGCTGGGATTCTCGGCCATGCACTTTATTTATCCCTATATTTCTAACAAAATACGCTACTTACTCTCTAAAATATCTGTTGTTCACCTAGTATCAAATATTCAACACAAAAAGTAACTTTATTGCACAAGAATCTTCTATTTACCCAAACATAATCATTCTCGCAACAAATCAAAGTCATCTCGAATCCATAACCGCACTCTCCAACCCCCGCATCTACCAACCATTCGCTTTGTCAATATACACTCTCACCGAAACCCCACACTCGCGCTCGCGCAAACACTATAAAATAATGCCCAGGCCCAATCAAAAATTCGTTCCCCGCTCCAGCGACGACGTATTTACCCACCCGCTATCGGCGATCCAGGCGTGCGCGTGTGTTTGCACGAGCCCTAAAAAGGACCGCCGCCGAGCTAAGACGCCCAGCGGCGAATTAATGCTCGACTCTTAAACAAAGGGCGCAAAATTGCGAGCCCTTTTTGCGAGGGGTGCTGAAACCATCTCCCCGCGGAGTTCAAATATATACAGCGCGCTCTTTTGTCGCGTGGAGGTGCAAACATTTGCCATTTATTAGCTCGTTAATTAATCAGTGTGGGGGATATGTGTGCAGGTGGACCACCGCTTGGTTTTTGCGCAGTCATCGGTGACGACGAGTCGCTAGTTGTCTGTTTTATGCGCGTCGATTCTTCGTCCTTATTAATTAATAAATTGTAGGCGATTTTACGGCTGGCGATGAATATTGCGGTTATAATTACGTTGATTGTGATACAATTGTTGGAATTGGTGATTACGTTTGTCATATT
The DNA here is from genome assembly GCA_030522905.1 of Torymus flavipes. Classification (NCBI taxonomy): domain Eukaryota; kingdom Metazoa; phylum Arthropoda; class Insecta; order Hymenoptera; family Torymidae; genus Torymus; species Torymus flavipes. Next base: position 2,486 of record JAPYZO010005519.1, on the reverse strand, counting down.
TAATTAATTATGTTGACGATGCTGCACTGGTTTAAATTCTGGAAAATTACCTGTTTAGACAGTAATATTAATCGAGTTATAATAAGTAGCATCAGAATGGCGGTGAATAGTAAGTATTTATTGAAACTTGACACAGTAGTTTTATTATGTATTTATTGAAACGTGACACAGTAGTTTTACTATGTATTTATTAAAATGTGACACAGTAGTTTCACAGATGTTTAAGAAGGATTTTAAATTTTGGAACACAATTTTCTTTCAAACTCCGATATTGAGTAAAAATATTACAAACTAAAACTATTGAGCAAAGTTTAAAAAAAAAAGTTTATTTAGTAACTACTACAAATTTTGGTAAAAAATGTTTATAAAAGTGATGAACTACAGTTTTTAAATGATTCATAGGTATTTTAGTAAATTGCATCTGTTTGTACCACAAAAGGTATAATTTCATTTGCTACAATATTGTGTACTAAACAAGCAGAAGAAACCACTTACCACATATTAATTTGTTCACAATGTTTGACAATGCTCGATATGATACTCGGATAATCCATTTAATCAGTATATTTATTCCATCGTGGAAATTCTAATTACTTCGTATTTATCACTTTGTGTAATTTGGAATATTACTACTAATTAATTAAATCCGTTCAATCGTCAAATTTTTGTCCGACTGTTTACTCATCTCTGAAACATTACATGTATAATTTGCCGACTCTTTACCAATCAAACGTATTGAAAATTAATATTTGCAATTTATTATAACGTATTTAATTAATAAGTTATGCTTTTATGTAATTATTACATATTCTCTCGACAAAATTCTGATTGCATGAATTTAATAAGTTCACAAGAACAAAGGACTTAAGTTTATTTCTGAAGTTGTAATTATTTTTCATGATTTTAAAGGTCAACATTTTTTCTTGTTTCGAAAAACTCAAAGTAGAAACATAGATAAGTATTCTAATATTATTACACATATGATGTTTTAATTATTTGAATCAGCTGAAAATGCACTCTAAAGTTCTCTCAATAACGTGAATAAAAATCAGTTTATCTTCACGTAATTTTACAAGACGGTTGCTTTTTTATATTTGTGAGTCAAGTTTGTTAGGCAAAAATCCGTTTATAAGATTGGAAAATATTAGTGATTCTCAGAAAATGATTTAGGTATCTTTAAATTAGTAGGGTAATTGGTAAATAAATGATATAAGCTATATGTACATATCAAATTTCATAAAAGAATCATACAATTCATCTTGAACTGATCATTCAAAAACATGTTTGAAAAAACTTCGTTTATGTTGTCGAACGATGCCAAAGCAGAAAATAAGATCATTAATCTATCCTTATGAATGATCAAATTAATATATAAAGCCATTATCAAGAATTGCATTATCATAAAAAAAGAAATATTATTCTAACACTTCGTTAAAGTTTCAACTCAAGTCACTTCATTTTTGCGTAACCTCTTTCTTTTCGACATCAATAACTAATTTAATGGAATAATAAATTGAGTCTGCGGAAGAAAAATGACTAGGTATTTGATGTATAATACAGAATTTCAAGGTATAGTTTTAGATTCAAATCAGCATTTCCACAGCGCCATATAAAACCACGCGCATTCAAATGGCACAATCCTACAAAACAACATCGGCATCCGTCACCAACTCTCGACAATCTCGCCGATATTTAAATTATGCACAATCGAATTTCCCGCAAAAAAGACTGCCCAGTACGCAAGTACATACGTAGGTGAGCGCGCATCGAACGTTCCATAAAAATTTTTATTCCCCGTTTATACACTCGCGGCCGTATCCTCCTTGACGACCCACGCCCGGAAAAATCAGCGCGCACAGCGAAAGTGCCCCATTAAATTCGCCATTTCGCCGCGGCGCGCGCAGGTGCGTGCAGGCTATATATACGCTATATAGTGGTTATAAGAAAAGTGGAGCGCGCGGCGATGGAGGTAGAGTGGAAGAGGATTTGATGGTGGAGGGTACGAGGGCGGTGATAAGAAAGTCGAGGTCGTGAGGAGGATTTTGGTAAGGAAGATGACAGGGTGATGGGCGTGTCGAATTATGTCGGATATACGAAGGCAAGTGGTATTTTCAGTTCTTCCCTTTTAGCTGCAAACATGGCGATTTTCCGGAAGTTTAGGAAAACAGTGCATATAATATATAGTAAATAGTATAGTTATAAATTTTTGTAACGCAAAGTTCTAACAAGGTTGAAAGAAATTTAAATAACGTGGATTCCGATGTAGAAATCTGTAATCAGCTTCATCGCCCTTTTGAGAAGCCATGTCTAGTTGTAAAATTGACTGTTTGAACAATCGAATTTTTAAATTTCCTACAATTTTTAAAGAACATGATAAGAATACTCACTGAAAATTTTAATAAAACCGATTGAAAGTAAATAACACGTAGCAGCTGTGCGCTTAAACCGAGTTTTCGAAAATACGCTTCTCGAAGAAGTCCTTTATG
>JAPYZO010005518.1:0-12262 GCA_030522905.1 Torymus flavipes | reverse complement strand
ATATATATATGCATACGAGAATCATACATACATACATATAAGTATTGGAAAGGAAATATGTTTCATGAATTATAAGAAAAAGGGATAAATGTGCAACGACAGAAATACAATTATAGGATATTGGAATCTTAAAAGTTTTCAATAATCCGGTTGGTAAGCCGGATGACCAGACGCAGTTCCATTTAAATTTTATGTTCGATTCAGATTTGCTATAGGTAGGTCTGACGGGTATCGAATGTAAATATTATTATATCGATTTAAAATACTGTTGATATAGCTTATCAGATTCTTTCCTAAAGTTATATCGTGAGTATTCCATTCCGATTTCTTGATGAAAATTTAAAAGGACAGAAATCCGATGAGTCTGAAATAGCAAATCGTATAAATTTAAATGTTTCCTTATTGCAATCTACTCTGATGTGTGCTATTTAACATTTCAATAGTAATTATTTGAAGTCATTAAATTTTATAAGATGTAGTTTATTAATGAAACTATATTATACAAAAAATAATTGCTATAATTGATCTTCTTTTTCATTTTTGTCGATAATAAATTAATTCCCAAGAATCGATAAAACCAAGAAGATATTTTCGTTTACTACATAAGACGTATATCAAAATCTTAAACTACATTATATCTATAACATCCGCTCAATTCCCTTACTCTCCCTAAAAAAGAGATTGCAAGTGGATTTTGGCTGACTGAAGCAAGCTAAAATCTAATCAACAGATTATGGAGATTTAACGTAACATCGAGTGACGCCTACTGTAATCACCACAATTTTCCGGAGCTCAAGCAACATTTCATTACCTCTTGTAAGTAAAAATCCACCTAACGTATTTTACAAGTTTTTAAGTGACCGTTACGTAAACTAATTTTTTTCAAACTGTAATTCGCATTCACTTTGCTTACCGCATGTGTTTACCAATACGTGAAACACAATCGGTACGGGACACAAAATGTATCGCGCCCGGGATGAGATTTTTCACGCGAAAACCACCGCCCGCATTTCCCCATCCAAATAAACGGCTTAATTAAAATTGCAAGCGACGTGCGTAAATAACGCAACGGCCAATCAGTTTAAAAAAATCGCCACCGTCGGAGGCAACAAAAAAACACGCGGAATTCCACTATTACACGGGGTACGTGCGCATTTCGACACGGGCGCGCGCAGTTTTCTGCGTAAACAATGCTAAACTTATGGGCGGGAGAGGCGCTTCGCGTACGTACACTATATACGTATATAATACCCGTGTAATAATAAAACACGAACAATCGCGCGAGCCTCTGGCTGCCAACAATGGCGCGACGATTGCGCGCGAACGAAAGTTCACTCTTTCGTTCGAGCATATATAATGCGCGTAACTAAAAGTTTTATTGTCGTGTTCACGCGCGCCGCTATCAAAAATTAATGTCGCGCGGAGGCGTCGATAAATGCGTCGAGAAGGAGGGAGAGAGTGAGAGGCGATGAATAAAGTATCGAAGGCGCGCAGCCGCGTGTGCAAGTATACTTGGCTAGGAATCCACGCCTATTCGTCATTGTTTTGCCGATGGCTTATTGCACGCGCGCTGCGGGTAATGCGAAAGTGCGCGAGGATATAGGTGTATATAGTGAGTAAATTTATAATGCTTCGTTGTATAAGATGTTGCGCGAGAGGCAATACGATGTAATAGATGCTCGGATTTATAAACCTTTAGTAAAAGTTTCGTTTTTATCGAATGAGAATATTTTGGAGCATGAAATTTCGTTAAACTCGCTGTAAAAGTTTTTTAAACCTAAATAAATGTAGACGATTATAAAGTTCCGAGTAAGAAATTGATAAGAAATCGTTCTGCATGAATTAATCTTTTCTGATTTTTAAACACTAGAGTAATGCCTTTCTTATCCATATACATATTTAATAACAAATGATTGTACAATAAACTTGAGACTTAATTATGTTTACTTTTATTTCATTTATAAGCTTTGCTATAAAATCATCTGTCTTTAAAAGAATCCGTTTACAATATAAAATAAATACGAGTGTTGAAGTATACTTTTATTCTAAATTTCCATTAGTCTTGTTCCAGTACCACGTAAAATCCAACTCCCAGTTTATTCTATACACTACTGCACTCGTAGATCACAGATTTTCCTTCATATAGCACACTCACGCGCTTACGCACGCGCCAGCGCAGAGACGGCGACGAAGACGAAAAAAAAGGCGCGGGATGCGCTCGCGCGCTTTTGTTTAAAAAGTGAGAGCCGCAGCGCATTGTGTACACTGGCCGTGTGAGTAATAGGAGAAGACGGCCGGGAATGAATCAGAATCAAGGGAAGCCAGCGTGTATGAATGACGCGCCATTTGTAAGACGCACTTTTGCCCCCATGCGAGAGTCGCGCGACAGGTAAAATATATCGCGGACGCGTGCGAGCACGCGACGCCGGAGTACAGTGCGTGCGTGTGCGCATTCGCGTATATAACTCGTGGCCTCGGGAATGCCGCGAAGAAAGAGAGAGTGCGAAGAGAGTGGGAGGAAGACGTGACGAAGCGAGGAATGGAAATTAACTGATTTTTGGATGAGTTGGTAGAGGTAGGAGAGTAATTTAATTGTAGGGGAGAGCTTGAATTCTGATATTGAGAGGGAAGGAGTTGAAAACATTGAGAGATGGCAATTTAATGAGCAATTTTTTCGATCTTTTTCTTCTAACTTTTAAATTTGTAAATGTAAATGAAATATTAATCAATTAGATAAAAGCTTAGTTTTTTCAAGTTTGCTTTCAATCTCCCATAAATTTTCATTTTGCTCCAAAAAATTTTGTTTTCCGATTCTACTTTTCAAATAAAAAATTTTTTTAAAATAGACCAACTCAAATTTAATTTCTATAAGTACACAATAATTATTTTTCTCGATGCATGGTCATCCCGTCTCTATTTCTGGTAAATCCAAACCCATCAGTCTAATTCACAAAAACCACCTAGAAACACTATATCCAACGATGATAAAGAAAGAAACGAGAGAACCGCGGTTCCGCGGACATAGAAGGAGAATCCGAGAATCGCGGAGGTGGACGCGAAGACGCGCCGCGCGTCTCTCCGGTTTCGGCTTCTGCAACTATTTTACACACACACACACAAGCGTGCGGCGGTTTTCGCGTGGGACAAGAAGCCGGAAATGGTTGAGCGGTAACTCATACGGCGCCGCGCCCGCAACCGAGCGAGCGCCTCGGCATATTGTCGCGCTGCCCGAATTTATCGCGGCTGGTCGCCGTCGTATAAGTCCTTTTGTTTATCTTACCGCGTGAGCGCGCGCCGCCCTCTTCCTCGTCTTCGATGAATCTTCCGCAGATTGCTTTGAGATTTTCTCGGGTCTGTGCTGTCGGGTTTGGAGAGCTCGCGTAAAAACTATTTCTAAGCTCTTTAATGGATATTGTTTCGTGGTTCGATGGCTTTTTGTGGTGTATTGATTCATAGAGAATCAAATTCTTATAATATAAAAACATTGTAAATGAGTATAATTTTAAGATATATAAAGGAGAAATATAATTTTTTTTCTTATTAGTTATAATTATAAAATACAAACTTACATAATTATTATGCTTTAAAAGCGGATTCAAGCGTGTTATTCGTACGTATAATGCTCGAGATGACAGACAGGAGAAAATTCAAATATATTTGTACGTATTTTACCTTATTTTTGCGATTCATCAGAAATTCTGACTAATTGGTACATATAACATGAACTTCGCATAACGAAAAGACAATAATTTCATTCTATTACAAATCAATACCATCAGACTAATGGGCTATAGAATACAACAGTTATTCACTGCACATCTCTGAGGAAAATTTTCCGCGTATTGTAATCGACTCTCATTACAGATTGTTATCGTAGATTTGATGTAATAATGAAAAGCAAATACACACTGAACTTATTTTCCAGCTATGCTAACCAATATTTCAGAGGCAGAGCAAACAGTGGTCGGGTTAATGCTATGAAATTTGCGTTTGCATTTTTTAGCGCACAATGCCGAGAGCAGAGGGCAAAATAAACGGGCTTTTCATCGAGTTCAAATAAACATTCATTAAAAAGTGTAACAGGCAGGCGGTCATTTATTTGCATATCGCTACAAAAGAGAAGGAATATTTTATACCCCGTGCGAAGGCATTTGTTTACAATACGAAATCGAATATTTCTCCGATGACTTTATTAGTAGTAATGTAAGCGCGGTATAAAAAAAAGCACGAAAAAAATACCGTACACTCGTTCGTTCAAAATTTGACACTTATATTATACGATGTGTATACTGGAATATTCGGAAAACTTTTTTTCCAATAAAATCGCGTACGTTATAATAAAAACGCCTTTGACAAATGAAACTTTACAAATATTCGTACACACGAAAAATCGTACGAAAAATCCGAATAACATACTTTTTAATATTCGACGTATTGTATTACGTTTCTATATATAATTCAGCGAGAAAGCGCTGCACCCACGCCCTAATAATTGCCTACAGCAGCAGCGCGGTGCATAGCAAGCTCTCGAGTAGACACACAAAAGCAGCAATGCAATAACAGCGCAAAAAGGCCGAAATAAAAACGTCATATTTGCTCCCTCTCCCTCTCTCTCTCGCGACGAGTTTGTATAATTGACACTCGCACGTTGCGGAGCTCGCGTTACGGCCGGCGCGTATCGCTTAACCAACCAAAATTTATACACGCGTGCAGAGCGCTGCAGAGGCGCGCTATATACGCTCTAATTAAAATGTAGCCGCGTGCATGCGCGCACGGAGAATTTCGTTTGCGCGCTATTGCGGAGCGAACGCGCGCGCAGCCGGAAATTCTCTCTTTCTATTTCTATTTCGATAAAATTATGAGCGACAATAATTGTTTCTATTAAACGGAACGGAGCTCGTCCGTAAGAGCCTCGTTTGTGCGTGTGGGTGTTGGTGCGAGCTCTAGGTGCTGGAATTACCATAATCCATTATGCTCTTTTATGCGGGACTTGAAAGTATTTTTGTAAACTAGAGTACTGTATACCCGGTATTATATATACACACAACACAGGGCTTAAAGTGATAAAATAAGTTTATTATGATTGCGAGTGAAATTCATGGGCAAAGTTTTTAGGAACCACGCATCCTTTTACGAGAATTCTAAATGGATCTCATTAATGTTTTATTTAATTATCGCGATGTTAAGTAAAAATCTATTAAACATATACTTTTATGGATCATTCATTTTTTATAAGGTATGCGTAATTAAAAATATTGAACTACCTTTTTCTCAATAACTTTTTTAAAAGTAAAGCCATTATAAGTATTAGTATAAATTGCACACACGTTTTATTTAAATTTACATCAGCTGTTTATTAAATTGACATGTTAATAAAATTGCTGTGATTCGATAAAAAAATAGATTTCAAATTGGGCGTGTGTCTTTCCACTACGAAAAAAAAAATCCCCCCGCAAAACACCCGCAATCCAATCAAAGCATTGACAAAAGCTTTTTCAGCTAAATAATCACTCAGTCTGCATTTTTTATTCACACACCGATCAACTTGTACCTGCACGCATATAGTACCACTCCGCAAAACAATACACCGCGCAATAAACCAACACACGACATATACCACCAATATGGCAATATACATATATACACACGGTAACAATCAGACAGCCACTTCAGACAGACAACAGACAGGTTCCCACACACGTGCGTGTGGCGGCGGCGGCGGCGGGGTCGCAAAAAAGCATCCCACACACACATACACAGCGAATTAACGGCGCGTAAGCTGGGCAAATGTCATTACCGATTTGCCAATCCGCTTACCTCGTGAGCCGAATGACAACATTCGAATTTAATACGTCCTCTCGCGTCCGGCCTCCAGCAGCCTCGGTTTTAATCAGCGAGCGCCGCGCGGGGCTCGAAATTAACGCACGCGCGCGGATCTGTCAAAAAAGGGGTGGGATGGTTGCGAGAGTGAGAGAGAGAGAGAAATAACTGTAATTGGCGCAAAAAGGCGTAAACCAAAGCGCAGCACGGCGAGCTTCCGTCGAACGTTAATGAGGCTTAAATTGACGGAAGCTCTGCGCGCGGGGTTGTGCATAGTTTGTATAATATGTGCGTCTAGCACGTGTCTCTCCCGCTTTTTCTCATCGCCCCTGCGCACGCACCACACCAAAGGTAGGTTTATATCGTATATATACTCGGTGCAGGCGTGCGTGTGTGCCGATGATGATGGAACGGAATTTAATGATCGCGATAATTACGATGAGCCACCGCTGCCGTATAGCTGACGTTAATAATGTCGTGATTTATATCTTCGAGTGGAGCGCACTACTCGCGCCCGCCTGTATCTTTTGTGTATCGCGCGAGCCAAGTGATCCCTTTTTTGCAGCGCAGGTGGCGGCATGTAGTGCACTCGCGTAAGGGAAATGCGCTGGAGGGTGTGTTATGTAATCATTAATCTCGTTTTAATGATGTCGAGGTACGCGCGTGAGTATATACTAAATATAATTCGCAGACACACTTTCGAGGTCATTATCAGCTTCACTTTTATGTATTGATATACTTACTCGTGTTCGGGGGTAATGATTTGTTATGCGAGAGGGGAGTTTCACAGCATCGGCCAATGTCTATAATATGGGATCCAAGCATTGCTTCTTTTTCATAAGAAATAATGACGGAAGAATAATAATATGTAACGACGACGTTGTTTTGTATTGAATACTCAATTGTTGCTATAATATATCATGGCTGTAATGCTGTATATTATATACATATACAGAGTATGGAGTGGAGTTATTCGTATTAACTTAAATAATTGTTATTTTGTATTCAATGTACATGTTAAAATGAGTATAATTCGCATTGTATTGTTATTTTGTATTCAATGTACATGTTAAAATGAGTATAATTCGCATTTTATTATTATCATCTATATTAAACATTTCATCAAATTTTTATTTTCTTTATCATAATATTATAAAATATCTCGATAATTCTATTGAATAATTTATCATAAGACATAAGAAAAGGAAATTAAAGAAAAAGATATCTCCGCCTAAATTAAAAAAGCGAAAACTGAGATAGTAACTCATATCCGGTCAGAATTCAATTGGTAGGTTCTGAGAATATATGAATCTCTACATTCACACATAGTCACACACATACTTTACACCCATTCATATGGGCATTTTCTAAAAATTTTATATTTCAATTGTGAATGTCACAGAAAACAGGCTGAAAATAACGAACAGTTATAACTTTATTCTTTGACAATATTAGACCAGTGCTAGTGCGAATAAAAATCAAACAATGCTTTTACCTTCAATTCGAGTTTTGTTTATAAATGTATTCATAAAGTGTAAGTCAATGTTAATGTTTATGTAGTTATAAATTATGTCGTTGGAGATCTTTATTCATTTCTCCAGAAAATAATTATATTCATATAAGTTATATTCTGAACAGTGTATGAACTATTGTTGTTGTTGAAATATACGAATATTAATAGCGATGCAGTTTTAATGATTTCCTGCTTACAAAGCACAGTAAATATTCTATGTACATATGAAGCTATTCTTTTGATTATTCTATTATTAAAATATATATTTATTTACAATATAATGAATTAATATGCATACTATGTTTGAAGATATTAGCTTTTTTTCGTAAAAATAAGTTTACTATTACTAAATCATATAACATATTTTCAAAAGAGAACACAATGAAGAAACGTAAAAATTACAGTTTTGATAAAGTAACCATATATTGTTCTATCTTGAAAAAAGTAATTAGCGGAAAGGGAAGCCAAAATAAGACGTTTGTGATTGGTTAAGTCCGACCAAAATAAACTTGTGATTAGTTGACGCTGACGTGACTGACGCGAGGTTGTTGTGCTTAAGAACTGAGCTGATTGGCTAAAACGAAACTGTGTATAAAACGATCTGTATTGTAGTCTTCTGCATATAAGACAATGTACCGTGTTTTATGACAGTATCATATACGTAATATATATTCTTTTCAATTGTTGTCAAATCCTTGCTTAAAAAAAGTAATGACCGTTCTAAGCTCAAAATTTAATAATCTTAAATATTATTGCTGATGTTAATATTGTACGTAAATCGAAATGTAATAAGTTGATTCTTTTCAATTAATAAATGACTGTAATTATAAATTTCAATTTTAAACTTCTAGAAAGAAAAAATAAAGCGCGCGAAGCGCGCATGATCTCGCTAGTAGTATACAATAACAGTAAAGATTTTCTTTTCTCTGTACTTATATGTATAATGAATATATCAACCGCTAGACGGCATTGTTCAATACAATAATAAAAACGTACCCCAGCCGTGTATATTAATAGGTATATATACTTAAAGTATACGTAAGTCAGTATATTATTGACATCATGGATTTCGTAGTTTCAGTTGAGGCAGATGCATCTCCTAACCATTTTGTTTCAGAAATCCTCAGAACAAAAAAGGATCCTTTGTGATGCCGAAGGGAGACCTCACAAGGGCACAGAAAATTAACTTTTTCCTTCCGGCTGACACCACGGTAACGCAACCGAATATCGGCGATAGGACGAGAGGCAAAGAAAAGAAAAGCAACAGCTAAATCATATGCAACAAAGAGGCGCGCAACACGAATCAGATGCTGAGGGTACCGATTCTTCCGTCATCAGCTTGAATGCACTACGTGTAATTTTTTGTTTCAGCAAGATGCAGAAAGATTAATCTTGATATTGTATTGTCTTGTCTCAATATTCAAGACAATAATCAAGTGATAAAGGCTGGTGGGGTGATCGACGACGCGCTCCGGCGCTGCTATATCCCCTCGGTCCGGCTTACTTAGGTACGTGAGGCCAAAGAGAGAGGGTGCGTCGCCTAGCGGCGACGCACGAATCTGACTTTGGTCGGCCGCGCATATATAGCGGAAAAAATCAAATTTCAAATTTGGCATTTATTTATACTTGTGCCGACCTTTTATTATTTTTGTATAAAACCTAGTATATGAAACTTTATGAAGCAGTAAGTATAATACGTAGGCATGTAGGTAGGCAGGTGGGCAGGAAACACATTGCATTGTTGAACAATTTTGAAACATTCTGCATTATATATATGTGTGTGTGAAAAAAAACTTTCTTTTTAGTTACCTTTCGCTTGTTTTTACAGTCTCTGGCAATTACAAAATCTTTTGTAATTCCTACAATACCTTTATCTCCACGTATCATTTACACCGACATGAAAAAGCCAACTACATACACATCAGATGAAATAATAAAACCGCGTTCTCACAACTTCATATCACCTTTCGAATCCCAAGTCCCTATCTACATGGAAAATCTGGCTCGCGTACCGCGAATTCGGCGCGGAACTTAACGAGATAATCGTATGAGACTCTCGCCCCGGCTCGCGTATTCATATTTGCAAGCTGCATATATATACGCGAAGAATCCGTCTTCCGCGCTCCCGCGAGCGCACAAAATACTTCGCCCGAACTCCTTAACTCCGGAACGACGGGGGTATTACCGGCGCTAGTTCTACACTTTGCCGAAGTACAGAGCCCGAGTACTTCGAGCCGTATGCCCTCTCTCTCCTATATAGCCCCCGAGAGTTAAAGTGGTATGAGCGCGAGCAAGCGCGGTAAACTTATCGACATATACACACACACACACACACACACGAGGAGGAGGATACGGAATGGGACGCGGAAGTCTTCGCTCTCCTGCGTAGTCCTGCAGGTATATAAGATGTATATATCTCGGTAAATATGCGGGAAGAAGAGCGAGGAATAACGAATTTTTCAAGATGTTGTTAGCGAGTTTTCCTTACGACGCGCGTATATTTTTGCAGTTTTATTGGATAATAAGTTTTTTGATTGCTCTATTGGACTATATGTATAGCAGTAAGGTGAGAATAGGAGAAGAACGTGATACTGTGTACACATTAGGGAAACTTAATCATTTTGTCGAACACGAGGAAGTGCGTGTGCCTTTAACATGTAGCAGAAATGTAGATTTTACGTGCTCTACTTCTATAAATCGTTTCCTTCAAACTGTTGGTATATATTACGTAATGTATACGAACCATAACAAGTAGCTATTCAAAATTGTTTTTAACTACTTCCAAGTTCTGCTTTTGCGTAGTACTTTGCTCGTAAAGATGGTATTAATTAGAATGTAAATGTTGTGGCGAAATATGAGATTTTATAAAAAAATACGTACTTTTGAAGTATGTAATAAATCCATTGTTGAAGGTTAATAAAACAAAAAATTATCACAGAATTTAGGACTAGGCTTTTTTAATAATCCACTCTCTTACTGCCACACGTCAGCGTAACTCAATATGATCAATAATTCAAGACAAAAAATATTGTCTGGTCTGGCTCTCGTGCAGCCCTAGCTCCCGATCTATACACTCCGTCATCGCATTGTTTGTTTACTTGGTTTTCTGAAAAGTAGGTCTTCCTGCAAAAAGTGGACGACACCGCACTGATAAACTCATTTCCAACAAAAGTAAGAATCACATCAGAGGTCTAAACGACGCTCTTCAAGCCCACACACTAGACCGCCCCTATACAGCCAAAAAAAGCTCCGTAATATATAAAACAACGTTTTTGCCCATTATATGAACCCAGGTATATATATGGATAGCCGCGCGGCCGCCTCGCCAAACACCCGGAAGTCGTCGATCGACGCCGCTGGAATAATAAATAATGAGGCGCAACCCGAGCCATTTTCCCGCCTCGCCCACGTGCGCGAGTATCTATAGACGCGGGTGGAAGAGCTTTTCTCTCTCTCTCTTTCTCTTCGCGGCAGTTTTCCAATTCCTCTGTTCCTCTCCGTCGCGCCCGCGCGATTACGCATTTCCTTCCTCCCTCTCGTGCTTTGCATTTCGGTGTATCTCGCCGCGCGGCGGCGGAGCTCGTTTATCTTCCCCCCTTCGACGGGGCGCCCCGTTTGTTCCTTTTGCGAAGGTATAGAAGGGAGAGGGGAAAAAGAAGGACAAGAAGAGAGAGAAGATAGACTCACGATGAAAAATCTAAGGATTCAAATGTAGTTTGGCCTTGTTTTGAACTTTCTTTGTTTCTTGGAAAGAGCGCGCTGAGGAGTTTCTTAGAGGGGGAGGAAGAGAAAGAGAGTCGTCTAATTGCGGCCGAGGTGGTGGAAAATTTAACGAGAACCAATTCGCTCGTATGCGCGAACTTTTGCTCAGACGAAAGTGGTATTGTATTTATGACGCCAGAGTTAAAAACTTAGGGGGAGATGAGAAAAAGTATATATATTATAGTAGTTGTGATTTATTGAAGTAATTAGACTGAGGTCTGGGTGTCTTCTGTGATATTCAAATTTTGATTAACTTCTGTTCGAAACAGACGCATAAAAAAAGCTTGGAACTTGCTGAGACTAATTTTAACTTATAATTTAATTTTCTAAGCAGATGTTTTTTATAATCTCAACTGTTATATCATATTTAATATGCATACTAAAGTATAGGGGAAAGTTACACATACACTCATGACCAACTTATAAAGCCGCCCACCACTTGTTTCTCACATCTAAAGATATCTGACGGCAGTGGACAACTATGATTAAAAGTAGAATTTTTTTTAATATATTTCGTGCCCAATATTTTAAATAAGGAATATACAAAGCTATATTGAGAATTTAGTATTGCACAGCGACAATCACACTGTTAAAAGTTAGTTTTGTCTTCCTTATGTCTCTGTTCTGCAGTTAATGTAATACTTTTTTTGAATAACTTCTATTTTTTAATTAAATAATCAGAAATAAATTAACGTATCTCCGCATGGATAAACTCTCTTATATTAATTTTCAAATATCATTCAAAAGGAAATAATGTCTTTTTTGCTAATGTGATGCTAACAAGAATAAATCTTTCTCTTTTCTAAATTATGTTAGAATAAATTAATTTTTAACTTGAATTACTATGCACATTAATCATATACTGTAAATGACGTAATTTTATTATTCGTAGGATAATTTTAAAAATATTTTTACTTTGATTTTTGTGTATTAAGGATTGTTACAACTCAAAATTCAAATTCAGGTGGCTATAATGTGGGAACACTTTTTGATATAAAAATATTTAAAAGAGCTCACTCATTTCTTGAAATCATACCTAAATGCTATCAATATACAAAACGATATATTAAATACATTTTGCTTCCTCCTAGAGGAAGCTTTGTGATAGTAAAAAAAAAAGTTTGTGAGATAATGTGTTAGGAATGTTGTTTAGAAAATTTGGAATCG
>JAPYZO010005517.1:0-20902 GCA_030522905.1 Torymus flavipes | reverse complement strand
AATCCCATTACCGAACTTCGAAATTCGCTTTGTCGTCGTCGCAACTGTCGCATCTAACTTAGATTCATCCGAGCGTATTCATCTCCCTTACCGCCCAACCGCACCCCCTCTCCCCACGAAAGAACAATATCACGCTACACTGCGTCCATATATATATATATATATATATATATATATATATTATATATGCATATCTACGAGGTGTGTAGAGTGACGTCGAGCAGGCGAATGTTTATACCTGAACTTGGTCTCTCTCTCCCTCCCTCTCTCTCTCCCTCTCTCTCTCTCACACACTCACTCACTCCTAGTCGAGACAGACACACACTCGTACGTACGTTATATACGAAGGTATACATATACAAGCAATAATAATTCCCGCAAACGCCGAGATTGCCTCACTTTCCATTAAATCACACGGGACGAGGACCGAGAGAGAGAGAGAGAGAGAGAGAGAGAGAGAGAGAGAGAGAGAGAAGAGAGTTTCCGGAATACAGCGCTAATTCGACGGTGGCGGCGCTCTCGCGCGCGACTCCCTGCGGAGAAGCAGCGCGCTCGATTAACTTCCAAGTTACACGTTGCGCACGCGAGCGCCCGGCCGTTGTGTGTATGTATTCCAGGAGCCGTATATAGCCTTAGCCGGAAATTTACTCTTCTCGATTTACTTGTGAGATGCCGTCGTCGTCACCCGACTATAAACGAGAGCGAGGAAATAATATCGAGGACCATTGTCGAGCTCGATTACACTCATGCGGATCGTGTAAATAGACACACACACACACACACCGTTTCTGGCTGGAAATTAGATATGTGGATGGCGTGGGGAACGGTGTGTTTCTCGGGTGAAAGGGGCCGGGAGGTGCAACAAAATAGAAATTCTCGGAGATTAGATAACGGGGAGGTGGTGGTGGCGGTGGAAGAGAAAAAGAGATAAAGAGAAGAGGAAACTGGAAAAGGAGAAGCTTTTCAGAGTTTCGTTGTCGAAGCGAGAAGCCATGATTTCTATATTGATTTGAATATTCAAAGGGTCAAATAGTTGATAAACCTAACGCTTGATAGTAGACGAAGTGCTTCCTTGCGACGAATAAATTTCATTTTCATATTATCCCACATTCCCGGGTGGTATTTAAATCTTGTGAACAACCTCAATCGTATCCTCTAAAATAACGTATTGAACTAATGCAAATTTAATCAGACGTTGCCTTTCATCATGAAGTTAAAATCGATAAAATATAAAAAGCTCCTTATAAAATGCCACATAGAAGTAATACTTCGTAACAGATAATAATAAAAGATGCTACGAATAAACCCATCAAAGTTTTAGTAACACAATTATATCATAAATGAAAATCAAATATACTCCAGAGATAAAGGCTTTGAAAAACTATCGCAAAGCGGAATTTCCTTTTACATGTTTTAATTTTTCCATATTACCGAATACGGAAGCCCGCAGCCGCATATATTAAAGGTCGACGAGTTGAAAAAATTTTCATTATAATGTGGCAAAAAAGCCACATACACAGACACACACACAATTGTGCGCGAGTGCACGCGTGGAGCGTCAAATTGAATCCACAACGGGCATTCTGCTTTCGACTCTCCTGGGGGCGGCTGCTGAAATTGTTGCACGCGAGAGTGCCGTAATGAAAGTATCGCGTTTTTTTGTGTAAGCTCGTAATAAGTGTAATTTAATTTCTTCTCTTCTCTCTCCGCCCCCTGGCTCTTATATTTTTACCAAACTGTTATCATAAACCATCACAATCAAGCATATCTCAATTGCTTTTCTTCGCGCAGCAGCTTTTTATCGTATAACATTGCAAACAAAAATTTAATTAATTTTTCTCATTTCCTACTCAGGGATCGCCTTTAATTTTGGCCGTAATAATAATATACTCGCGAAGTTGAAGGGACAATTGCCGTAATCAATTTACGTCTACGACACACTTTAACAGCAATCATCGCGAAGACGGGTACCTATATAAGCTATTAGAAAGCAGCCTTCTATAAAGCGCGAGAGGACCTTTTATTTTAGCAGATCACTCGGTTAGTTTTCCATTCCTGAAAATATACAATTTTCCACTTTGTTTTCCCGCGGACTGCGCAAGCCAGCCGCCGGCAGCTAAGCTTTTGAAGCAGCTTATTCGTATTCACTCTACATACCTGTAGTTAGAATCTGAAATAACCGAAAACCGATGTTCAAATGTACTTTTATTTTTGAAAAGGGGAAAGTGGCATTTTAATAGAAAGTTTTTTTATTATATTCTCACTATAAGTACACAGATTGAAATTGTTATTTTTCCACGATTGAAGTCGTCAATGTAGTCGAACAATTCATTATTGAAGTTTTTAACTGCTATCGTCGAGTTGTCAACGAGTGAAAAAGTCACAATGTAATCAATGTCCTTTCCAAACAATCTTTAATTACACAGTGGTTTTCAATTCAATTTTCCTTTGTCATAAAAACAAAATAAGACTTTCATGATAAAGTTACTCCATGTAAAAAAAAATCTATATGCATATTTTATACAGTCACTTTATACGTTCTATATATGATTTTATGATATTGTATGGGCATATTGTATTGACCTAAATCTCGCTTTTAGACTAATCTCTGGTTTTAAATCAATTAAATATGGTTTTATGTTAATTAAATAACTGGGAATAGTGAATTAATTAAAGTATTCAATACAATAAAAGTTTACTTCAAATTTAACATTAATATTTGTGGCTGCCAAGAATAATCATACATCGCCATTTTTTATGATCTCGAGTTTTTAGTTTAGCATCGCTGTCTTAAATCAAAGATAATTTTAGACTCATCTTTACTTTTAATCGATTAAATAATTGGCAATAGTGAATTTATGAAAGTATTCAATACTAAATAAAAGTTTACTACATTTTATTGAGAAGAAATCAAATTTATCATCAATATCTCAGGCTACCAGAAATAAAACTTTTTCTCGATTTTCTCGAGATCATAAAAATTGGAGACATATGATTATTATATAGTCAAAACTTTTTCTCGATTTTCTTGAGATCATAAAAATTGGAGACATATGATTGAGTTTCGCATCGATGTTTTAAATCAAAGATAAATGGGATTGAGTGAAACACTGCATCTATGAATACTAATCTGAATAACACTTTTATTATTATAGTAACTAGAACAATTAGGGCCCCTGACGTACAAAAGGACTTTCACTTATATGGGTTTTCTGGGTATAAACAAAAATTTGAATGGAGTTTCTCCGGTCTCAATTATTTTATTTTTCCGGTAACTACATGATAGATAGATATTGCTTACGGGAACTTGGAGAAGCTGTCGTTTTCGTGTATAGGGGCAAATGTATATACTCTTTCTATGTAAGTCTCTTTCTGTTTCTTCTATTTGTGCCGAGATTTTTTGCTTTCTTTAATATAAAATTCAATAACTCTACTAAATTAAAACTTGAATATAGTAAAATATATATTATTTTAAATGTAAATATATTTTCATTTTGTTTGTAAAGTTTTGTACAGTTAAAGAATAATAATGAAGCTTGTACAATATTCAATATAATTTGATGGAAATTTCATTGAAATGTATCTAAATGAAGTTAGATAGTTGATTCTGGAAATATTCAATTGAAAAATTTTTTTGGTAATTTTTTTTCATAAGAATGGAGATATGTGATTATTTTGAGAACATTTTAAAGAAATGAAGTTATAGTCTTTGTCCTTATGTTTATGTAAGACAAGGTGAGTGCACTTTAGTAATTTATGAGATGATTACGTGATAGAGGAGTGTTCGAAGATAAGAAATGAACCATAAACCCTATTTTGACAAACATGTCTCTTACATGGTTTTTCTGGGAAGCCACAGATGTATAGCATTTAAAAATGATTATTTACTATTTGAAAAATTAATTATTGTTTTGTTTTTAATAAGGTTCACTATTTACTGTTTTTTTTTATTAAGACTATTTACTGGTTAGTTAACTAAAAGCAAAATTATAAATTAGGCGTGCAATATGATTATATACAATTTAAATACAATTGCATATAAATTGTATATAATTAACGCGGTCAGTCACTATGTATAGAATTTGTATTGATTTATTCAAGTATATGTAATAGTTATATTTTATTCTCAGGCTTAAATGCTAAATTAATAACGTAAAAAGTGAAAAAAAAACGATTTAGCAGATTTTGTGGTAAATAATAGCATCATCCAATTACATGGATTGAATTTTGTAATTTTCATGATATTTGAAAGTCCAGATTTACCGTTATCTAATAAATCAAATAATAATATTAATTCATGCATTTAAGAAATGAGAACATTGTCTTCTATTAATTATGCAGTTCTACACTGCACTTCGATAAAAAAACGTATTTTCCATTACTATATAAAATGACTAACAATTAATATGTATATCACCTATGTAAAGTAAGATTGAGTAACGAATATCAGTACCGAAACCACAAATAACCTCAAGACATTTTATTAAACTCTTATTTACGTAAGATAAAGTAGAGCAAATGACTCGAATAAGGAACGTGGATGAAGGAACATCTTTCGCGAACGCGAAAAGTCTCGAGTTTGAGTTGTACGCGAACCATGTCGCAAATCCCACGGCCATTTTTCAAAATTTTCCGCACATGTGCTATTTAGTCATACTAAATGCAGCGGAACTAAGCTTTGAAAACCATGATACGGCATTAATTTGGCTCAATCATTATTTTTTGGACGGATGTAGCTATTTATGTATACATAATATATCTTTTAAATCTCGCGTTTATGAATATTCTAACATTTCGGATTTTAGTGGAAAAAATATGGGCAGACAGTTTTGCGAGCAGATGTGACGACGGGTACATAGCATGCGCGAGCGCGAGAATACAGACGTGTGTCGAGGGGGGTATAGGCCATGTGTCAAAATATCTCGATCACAATCGGGATTCATAGAGTTTGGCGAAGATAAAGTGCGAAGTGAAAAACGGCATCGGGACTTTTCTAAAGGCTCTTTGTCGGCTGACTCGAATATGGCCGCGCCAGCCTGTGTTGGCTGACGAAGAAAAAAATATCCTAGCCGGTCGCCCTTTGTGCCCGGAAAAGATATTGCCACGCAAAAAATTATTTATTGCCGTAGGCATCGCTGAAAACAGATATCAAGAAGTTTCGTGTGCATGCGAAAGGTTGATTATATCAATGAAATTATTACTCTATAAAAAATAAAATGATAAACAATCATTGTATATTAATAATGTACTCACATTAAATATTTTTCACATTAAAAATGCCAGTTTTGCAAACTTTATAAAAAAATAAATTTCGCTTCAACTCCGAGCAGAATAGGTACATATAAATGTTTCTCTAAAACACGTCGACTCACCATCCACGCAAAAAGCTGCCGTCACGACAGTATGGCCGGTGTAGCCGCATTAATTAGGCTTGTATAATGTATGCGTGCCATAGGTATTAGATTGCGCGGTCACCGGCTCTGTCTTCGAAAATTGAAAGCAGCCGTGCGACACACCCGGAGTCCGAGGGGAATCGGCAAATTGTATCGGCGCGTGCGCCCTCACGCGCTCGAAACACGTTGAAAGCCGACGGACAATGGCCTACGCGCGCGATTATAGACTAATGGCAACACGCTGACGGCTCCCCGCTAATTTATACTACGCGTTTGTATATGTGTATATATCTGTGCATGCTGTGTTTGCGCATGTGTGTCGGGTAAAAGGAGATGCAGAGAAATTTCCTAAGTAAATAGCGTTTTAATTAATGAACGCGTTGACAGTCCCATTCTTTAATTTTGGTCGTAATTTTGGGCTTTACTGATTGAATTGAGTGTATGTACTTATGTACTACGCAAAAGTATGGTGATCAATATAAAAGCCAAAACGTCGGTCTAGATTGTTCGGGGTGAAGTTCCTTTATACGTATAAGGGTGACAAACTTATTGTTGTCACCGTATAAGCTTAGGGGTGAGGACAGCGTCGACGATATATACGCGCGTGCCGAGTGCGATTCTCTCTATCTGTCCTTCTCTTTCGCGAGCAAGAAACGAGATGAAAAGGAAAAAGACGATATGGCGAATTTAATAAAGATTCTTTGGCGGGGCAAGAACGCTAAGCGAAAACCGATTTCATTATTGCCAGCTTCGTTCGAGGCCAGTCTATTGGTCGATTTCGCGATTCTTTTCACAGCGCTCAGAGTTCCATTCCCACACTCTTTCTCCCTCGTCCTCTTTCTTCTCTCTCTCTCTCTCTCTCTCTTTCTCTCTCTCTCTCTCTCTCTCTCTCTCTTTCCCTCTATCTACTTCTCTACCGGACTCTCGCTCTCCTTCCTCCTCCCTGTCTTTAATATACTCTCTGAACTTTTACATCTCTTTTTGCGTCTAGACAGTCGGGGAGACTACGTTCGGATTAAGCGTAAGGATTGAGCCCTTAGGATAGCTATCCTCAGCATAGAATACAATCAGGACACTTCACAACTATTTTCTTAATCAAAGGACTTTGCCTCTGATCTCTTAAAGATTCTCTTTCGCACTCTACTTCTTTCCTTGCCGTGGCCGATCGGAAAATAAATAAAAGTCATCTTGAGGCGCTGATCAAAGCCTCTGCACGCCTCCTGTGATTTCCTTTCGAAGCCTTTCAATGCATTCAAATGAAAATGAAACAATCGTCATTTGCTTTGAATGCTTATTATTAAAATATATCGTTTCAGTCTTACTTTCCTTAATCTTTCGTATAAAATATGCTATGCTACTGTATAAGATAACTCAATACGGAAACATTTTTCCTTTTACAAATTTAACAAGATGTTCTTATTCATCGCACAGGTACATTTAGTTATTTATCGTGTTTGTATCCCCCCTCGTTTTACGGTCCGAAGGGATGTATGATGCGTAAAAATTAATGTCCATAGCTCGGTAATGACAATAAATTTTCCTCTAAATGATTCTACTCTACTATTATATTGAATTGTCGTAATATAATTCATTCATTACGACGCAGGCCAATAGAACGGAAATCATTCAGAAACATGCGCAATAATAATAGATTTTTATGACTCTGACAGGTAAAAGTAAACTTGTATATTTAGATTTCATGAAATTTCTTATTAATATAAAACATGAAATTAGCTTGATAAGTTAAACAAAAAGGAGATGAAAAATACTTCTGACATACATAGCGTTTTAATTCGTGAAAAATATATCTAAGGATATATAGGGCTTCGATAATCTTTTAAGAAATCCATTACAAGTCAAGACAAAATCACCCGTATCACTTAATACATTTCACGGAATTACTAACGTGAAGATTAATTAGTGATGTATATATATATATATATATATATTTTTTTAACCCTTGCCCTTGGCCCCCGCTTTTCGATCATATCAGGTAGCACTCCTACCACCTTGGTGTGGAAGTGTTCCTAACCAAACTTTGACTAATTTTAACTGTACGTGAGGGAAAACTCGCAGCCTAGTGCAGGGGGAAAACCTACACCAGGAGCAGCAGTCGGTAAGGCAGGTTCAACATGGGGGTGTGTGATGGTGCACACGCACACACATATGCTCAAGCCGATCTTCTCCCCATCTATAAGGGTCGCCGGTACGGAAGATTCCTGTTGGTCCAACCGACCGGCCGCCCGTCACAGGATTAGCCACGCTGCCGCAGCATGACTGCAAAGGTCTGGGTCGAGGTTTTCGGTAAGATTCACACCGGTGGTCGAAAAGCTCGGAGAAAAAATCTCCGAAAATTTTTTCGCACAGATCGGGAATCGAACCGCGGAACCTCTGGAGCAGCCGTGTATCCGAAGGGGGTGGGGATAGGATTTTAGAAAATATTTTTGCCGAAAGCTAAAAATGCCGAAAGTTTAAGAATGCCGACAACACTGTTATTAATCGGAAAATACATCAAATAACCAAAATATTGATACATCATAATTTTCGGCAATTTTAGCCTTCGGTTTTTGACTCGTTCAGTAAAACTGTTTTTCGGTTATTTTACATTTTGATTTTTTAGTGTTTCTGCAAAAATTACATTCTGCAATTGTAACTTTTCGGCAAACTTAGCTATCGGTATAATATATTCGGCATTTTTAGCTTTCGGTAAAAATATTTTCTAAAAACCTATCTCCACCCATCCGAAGGCAACCGCCTTGCCAACTGAACCACGGACCGCTCTTAAAGATATTTATCCATTAAATAAAGAAAATTTTTCTGTAGTAATTGGCTTCGAGTCTGATACAAAACTAATAGTATTCATGCTTATTCGGTACAAATTCTCGTGCAGCGAATTGCACTCTTATTTTTCAAGACTTTTTTGTACTACTCTCAGTGGGTCACAATATGGACAACACCAATATCCAGCGTTTTTCCGTTACTTAAAAACTTTTTTTTTTTTTTTTTTTATCACATTAAATACTTGGAAATATGTTTCCTCTAAAATGGATTTTTATTCAATCGTTTTTCGGAAAATTGAACTTTTTTTCATAAATATATTCGTTACTTACGAACGAAAATGTTTACCTTGAATGAATAAAATGTTTTATAAAAAAGCTCAAACATTGAAGTTATTTTTTTCGCTCGAATACTGGTGTGCGATTTAGAGTTTCCGAATTCGATAGGAAACATCGAAACTTATCGAATGTCGATATCACCGTCTTCTCTCCGATTCGACGTATATTATGCATTACCAGGGTTGAAATGTGTATATTGCACCGATTCGAAGTGTTTATTTGCATGGAAAGTGCGATCGAAGTTGGGGGCTATCTCGTGTCCGGTGGCAATTCTCACGGCCTTTCGTACACTTAAAGTGTATGCTCACTTCGCGGACGTTTGCTTTGCCAATTATATTATCGCTGCAGTCGTGGCTGCTCACTCAGACAATTGGATCGCCACGAAACGATTTTCCTTAATGCTGATGTATTAAAATGTCTTACATGTTCTTTAGTAAATATAAAGCAATATCGATTCCGAACGGTCAATCTATATTTAATATCA
Source organism: Torymus flavipes (assembly GCA_030522905.1). Classification (NCBI taxonomy): domain Eukaryota; kingdom Metazoa; phylum Arthropoda; class Insecta; order Hymenoptera; family Torymidae; genus Torymus; species Torymus flavipes. Next base: position 11,909 of record JAPYZO010005517.1, on the reverse strand, counting down.
TACTGTATTTCTACGGTACGTATATAAATTTAAATATAAGCAAATTTTTAGTTTTCGAAATGAATTTTTGTTGATTATTTCTTGGATAGTAGTAATATAGAATTATAATTGTATCAACACAATCCTCGTGATATTATTAAAAATGAAAAAAATTTTTTAATAATGTTTTGGTAAATATTTTGAAACTTTTTACCGTGACGAAATTCGGAGAATTTGCAGGAGGTAGATCCGTTCAAGCGAGAAAATGCGCTGTTCCGAGAGCGCGCAAGATTGAAACTTTAAACGCATTTTTCTCGGAGCGACATTTTTCTAGCTGGCAGCCCCGATAAGTCAGTCAATTTTTACCTTATCTACTGGAATTTCGTAGAGTAGGCGTGAAACAAATGTCGTCCATTAGGCAAGTGACACTTCCACCAAATAGACCATTTTATCTAAAAATACGGTTAAAGATATTTTTGAAATAACAGTTTTCCTCAGTGCCGTGCGGAACTCTAGTGGATAAGTACGATCCGCAAGTGATAGTCAAGTCTTTTACGAGACAATTGAGATAGTTTGGTGTGTCAGCAATTGTGCGAGTCTTTCCACTGTTAGCGCTTCGCCACTGGTACGTCTCAAATTGAGTTCTAATAAGCCATTGTAATACCCGATCGATGCCGAAACGGGTCTCTTACGCGTTCAATGCTGCCCCTTCTTTCTGCAGTTCCAGCTTATACCGTCAGATAATACATGAATTGCACCATTGTATTTGCTCTATCAATAAAACTTGTTGTTCATTACACTGTAACTTTTTTCGCTTGATACGAAAATTATTTTGTATGCCTCATATATAGTGCTATATTAATGAGGAATGCTCCATCATACTTAGTAGGTGACAGGAGGCGGAATTAATTTGCATCTAGCGATGACAAACGGAGCGGAGAAATCACAGACGTAAGTGCTTACCGAGGAATGCATATAACAGTAGTCGATAAATTAGTCTTATCAGAGGGTAACATATTCAATGAATATAGCATATTCATCATCGGCTTAGCGCTAATTAGATTCGAATGCTAATCACGACGATACTTATAGTCTATTTGCATAAATTATTGAGGCTAGAGAGAGGCAGACACGCCGGCTGCTAAGAAGATCCCTTATTTCGTATTCATGCACTTGGAAAAGTTCAACGCGGTCATCATAAATGCATCATGCCTCGCGTTTAGCATTATTGACGAGCTGAACAACGCACCGTCACCGCCAAATTTTCCCACCCTTGGCCATTATCAGAATCAAGAAGAAATCATATCAGCTTTCATTAGTTTCGCAGAAAGAGGGAGAGAGAAACATATAGTAAAGGCACCAATGAGCAGTCCAATCTCGCGACATCTGCGATATAACGATTATTCGAATTGATTCGTCTCAATTAAGCGTTAATTTGTCGTTAGTTTCCTTAGGTCGGTCCACCTTGGCCGATTCTCGCCTCCCCGAGAGAAATCCCAGCGGGTGCGGCATGAGCGAACGTGAGCTCGGCTAAATCACACGTACGCACACACACACTCGCAACACTAACATGTACGCATGCTCACGTTCCAACGGCTTATACACGTTACAATCACTGACTCCATTAAGCTCTATCGATTGTACACATATATCTCGAGGGCGTACGGGACTCCTCAAGCGAGATACGACGAACTCCAACTCCCTCTATCTCCCCCTCCCAGCGCGTAATTAGCTTCGATCGGGTGGTGGGTAGGAGGGAGGGAAGGGGGTCGGGGGGGGGGGGGGGGGGGGGGGGGGGGGAGGGGGGGGGGGGGGGAGAGAGAGAGAGAGAGAGAGAGAGAGAGAGAGAGAGAGAGAGAGAGAGAGAGGCCAGACGAGTGATCGACGTTGGGAATTAGTAAAGCGGAAAGAGAGAGAGAAAGAGAGCGAGAACGCCGAAAGTTCGAAAAGAGGCTGTCATATGCACATCTTCTGGCCGAAGAAACCTGTCTACGTGTAAATTTCGATGTAAACTGTTAGCGAGGGCTGTCCTATAGTCGCTGCGAGCTGAATATTCACCTGACCTGAGGCTTCATTATGGAGGAGACATGTGCTCGAGTATGCTGCATGCATTCATTGCGTGGGATATAGGTAATAAGTCACTACTCGGAAAGCTTTTTCTTTTTTAGTATAGTATTTCGTGTTTTCTAAGGGTAGAAGATTTTCCATCGACTAATGACTGAAATATAATATCAAAATCCGTATAAATTTATGATGGACTTTCTGGCTTTTTTCACATATCCCCTTATATTCATTCAGTTTTTTGGTAATGATTTTCCCCCGGCTCTTAGAGTAATGTTGTTAAAATTAGTATGAGTACAAAATGTCTCTCTTACAACATTATCAGGTAAGGAGTAAATCTTTTCCTGGTAAAAATGCTAACCAGCGATCGGCGAACCGTTGGTCAATTTTGAAATTAAAATCATCACAACATGATTATGTTGCTATTGTCAACGAATAACAGCTATTTATATATGGGGGAATATCCGAATATTATATTGCACATGCTTTATAATATAGTGATAGTTTTAAATAGTTTTAATTAAATTTTTATGTTAATCTTAAGTAGAAATGCTTCCATTTGATTAACACGATGATCAACGAATTTGGTCTATTTTCTACCAGAGTTCTTTCTGCAGATTTGATTAGCTAATTATTACAGCGATGAGCAATACCAGGCACGACGAGACATACTTTCGATTCTCTATTTTAAAATAATTATGAGCAAGGAATGAAAAGAAGCTCTCGCTGCCGCCTGTCTATTACTATCATTATTAAAGATTAAAGACAGCTACTTAATTGAAATAACAAGATATTCGATGTTGAAATCCGTAATCATGTCAGTTATCTCTTTAACTTTAGATTTCGCTATTTTGTATATTTGTGTGTCTCTAAATGACAAGAGATGAACAGCAAGCAAAAATTCACGCAGACGCAGAAGATTCTAGACAGACAATTAAAAGTAATTAAGTCGCTTCCCCCCGAAAGGTAAACAATGTCATTTCCAACTTAACGAAGGTAGCTTTTGATATTGCATCCACTGTTTCATACTACTAATACGCGCGCTCTGTGTTTTCACAAACTAACCAGCTGCAGAAAAAGGGGGGTAAACTCCGGTACGATCAAGTATCTCATTAGGAATTCACAACTACATGCGAGCAAGGGCGAAGAAGCCAGAAAGAGAATCGAGCGCCAAGTTTCTGCGGAGCAAGGGAAGACAGTAACTCGATCATCTCAACATTATCATCAACAGAAGCGCCATCTCTCTCGCACTAGCACAAGCACGTATTCGACGAAATTTATACATCTCCTTAACTAAATGCATTCTCGTTGTGTACTTTAACTCGAATCTCTCTGTCTCTCTCTCTCTCTCTCTCTCTCCTCTCTCTCTCTCACTCTCTTCCTTACTCTTCAGCCTCCACTATTTCTGACTCGCGGCAAAGCGGTAGGAATGATCATATCAGCCATTCGAGTGCGCGTTTCATGTATTTAATTTGAAATTCCGCCGGAGCAAAGCAGATTTGTTCACTAATTCGATTTTATATGCTGAATGTGAAGAGTGTCTCTTCTTTCTCCTCACAAAGGGATAGGAGAACAGCGTGTACTATTTTTGAATTGCGACAGAAATTTGAATAACATTATGCAATTTCAAAAAGCAGCAGTCACCGCGGTTTTTTCTTTGCCCCCTGGTTTAAAATTTGAGATGAACTCGTTATTTTACTTAATAGCATTATGTAATTTTTTTTATACTGTTAGCGTGGTGCAGACGAGTCGGGGAGATCCGGGAAAAACGGACATGTTGAGGAAAAACTAAATACAAAGTATGGAAAACAAGAAAATTTAAACAACTTTAAACATATTTTACTTTTGATTAGAATAACAAAGACAACAATATGTTAATAAATAAATTTTGATATATATATATTTTAAAATTATTTTTATGTATACCAATCATATTAAAAGAAAAAACTGATACTCTTTTTCGACTGTATTGTTAAAAAAGAATTTTATCAGAGCATAATTATAATGTTTTAAAACTAAGTTGATCGATTTTTATCATTTACATAATAACAGATGATACTTTCCTTCAAAAATTCTTCGAACTATTTTACAATATTATATTCAACGGCATATTGTAATTTTGCGCGTAACGAGAATTCCGCAATGCAAATGGCAGCACCGGCAAACAGCATCGAGCGCGAAAGGCGATAATTCACTTTTGCGCGTTATTCCTAAACGAATTTCCCATTCGATTCGACAATCTCCCTTAGTCTTTGATCAGCCAATTCTCGGTTATCACCGGAGATCTCGAAATTTCCCTACGTAAATCAGCCACTCCAATTTTCATACGCGTCGAACCTCGTTATCCTTCCACAACTATGTATTTACAAAAAAAAAAACTTTCTCGTGAAACATTGAGCGCGCGCCGCTCCGATCGGAGTTTCAGCAATTCCGAGTGCTGCTCGCAGAGAGCGGAGGGAGCGGTGAAATATTTACACGACGTCAACGCTGGCAGCGCAAGAAAGATGCACTCTTAACCCTAAACGTATGTACATCCGTGTATAATATACATGTATACATATATGTGTGTATCGTTTTCTTATTCTCGCGCTCCATATGCACCGGGATTCGCTAGCTCACGAACCGGCATCAAAAGCTCATCCATCACTCGCACCGTCTCTATACGATAAACATAGACATAACTGGCGCAGTCTAGGTCAGGCTGAAGCTTCTCTCATATATACACACGTACTCGAGGGGTACGAGGTGGAGGGGGAAAAACTCGCGTCGCGCATCGCTATTCATCAATGGCTCGCGGCGGCGACGGGATTTCATAAATTTCATCGATCGCCGCGCGCGCCTTCTCGCCGTCGGCGATCAGCCCGCGCGCTGCATACTCGTGCAAGCGGGAATATTTTACGAATGAAGACGGCGACGGGGCGGGGGGAGAGAAGTTTCAGCGCGCGAACGTCGCGAGCCAGGGGAAGATTTACGCGCGCGAGGCGTGGATTTCGCGCGTCGACGTGTTATTTACGCCGCGGGGCTAAAAGAGTTGGCGAGGTGCTGACGAGCGGTGAGAAAGAGAGAGAGAGAGAGACGTTGAGTTGGCCGCCGACCGGATAGCTGCGGAAGTGGGCAACGATATTGAGGAGCACTTTACGCTCAAGTTTTTATAGCACACAGCTGTATATTAGGAAATTCGGTATATGTTTTTTGTTGCACCGTCTTATATTGGATTGACGTGTAATTTTTGTTTTTCTCTTCTCCTTAGATTATAGATTGTTTCTTCGCTTGAGGAGGATGATAATATTATCCACGGAAAAAATAGATTACTTATTAAAGCCAGGTTCATTTTACTTACAACAATTTCTGTAAAAGAAAAGTAGAATCTTTCTGTTGTTAAAGTGGAGTTGGCATTACATTCGAATATATGACCTCAGCTTTAAAACAAATGCAGTTCATACTTTCTTTGAAGAGGAGTTTCTCCGTCTTGGAAGGACTCTTTAAAGGGATACTCTTTTTTAAAAAGGATATTCTCCGTTTTTTTCAATGAAGTTTTACGTTTTTAAACGCAGTGACGACTACTTTAGTAATGAATTGGTTAATGGTTATAACTTTATTTTTCAATAATTTTAGGTTGATAACATTAGGGCATACAGAGACCGCATACCTAAGGGAGCATTACCATATAATTGCGTAGAATCTTATGTATGTATATCAAGCAAGGGCGGTATAAGTAAAAACGCCATTTATTCATCTTGTTAGCTTAGGAGAAAAAGTGAAAATTTTACTTATTTGCGAGTCAAGAGTTGTGGAAAAAGTGAAAATTTTACTTATTTGAAACGGAAAATATTATTTACTTGTACAAGAAGAGGAAATTTAACTTCTTTAATAAGTGACAAAAGTTTTGACTTGTAAAGTAAATGAAATTTCCATTTATTTGAATTTAGGGGGTATAAATCTCAACGAAGCTTTACATTATTCTGTATAATCCGAGGTATAATAATGACGATCTTCATTCAAATAATAAATAACACAGCTATATGAGGATAATATTGATCTATAAAACTCCAGCATTCATGCTTATAATATCATTTTACTGCATTTATTAGTTACAATTCATGGTATGATGTTCATTATTATTTTATTAACTATAACCACGAATTTCACTTATCCGCTCGGAATAAACATTATTCATAACGTAATATAATATTAAACGCGCGTATACAGACAAATAATTCGAATGCGATAGAACGCGAACGGCGTTGGCGAAGCAGATCGATATACCTCTTTTTCACCGCACTCCGGGTAGTATAACAACACTACGGTCGTTACACCCCTATCCCGTTCATCGTCTCAGGCGTGCAGGTCTGCTGGTAACGACGATTTTCGAGAAAAACCGAAGCATGTGACAAAAAGCGGAAAAAAGGAAACGAGGAAACTCAGAGGGAAGGCGAACGAGAGAGAGAGAGAGAGAGAGAGAGAGACTAAAAGCGTCGCTATAATCTGTGCACGAGGCGTCTCGGCGTGCGAATCTGGGCCAAACGTCGACAACACATCTAAAGTGGCCGCGCCTGTGTGTACATATACACGGCCTACGCGGGAGCTCGCGCCGGTGTATAAATCGGACGTTTACCAGGCTGCGCGCTAAAACATCTCTCTCGCTCGCGTTTCAACTCTCTCCCACTTGCTTGCTCTCCCCGCCGGCATGTACATAAGAAGGCATTATCGATTCGGCAATGTTTCCTCGCACGTGTGTACGGCCCGTATGTATATATACACGTACGTACACTCACTCACTCTCTCCGCAATTTTAAAATGCCTGCGCGCGCCTATGGAGAGGGCTGATTTATTCGTAACGGCCCGTCCCCATGCGACGGCTGCTGCGAGACCTATAGCACACGCGATGCCCGCGGTATATAAGCTGTGTAAACAAAAAAGGCGAACGACGAAAATCATTAGCCTCGCGTATAATTCCTCCTCCGGCGTTTAGCGAGGAACTGATGTTGCGAGAGAATAAACGCTTTGTTCCACGCGTATCCAGTGCGGCCAGTGTGTTACACTTCCGTTCACCTGCGTATCTAGTTGCGCGTGCACTTTCCCTGACCTGCTTTCAAGGGTCTCGCTGTCTTCGCCGTATGCGATGGAACGAGATTTCAATACCACAAGTTGTTCAAAAATGTGCGACGATTATTTCTTCGGAAAAATATTTATTTTTATCACGGGGCGGGTTAATAATAGGCTCGTAACATTACACTGAAACATATCTCTCTAAAGTTGAATTAGTCGAAAACCCACTAATTCAACTTGAAACGAAAAAGTATAATTTTTCACGATAAAAACATATACACAGAGAGAAGACTTTTGGATATTGACTTAATGAAAACTGTTAACGAATTGGTTTAACTATAAATGAACATTCATTAAGTCGATATTCAAACGTCCATTCGTTAGAGTCGGCTGAGATTTTCTTCTCTCTGTATACTAACCTGAATAGTCAAGTAATAGTACATTACGCAACTAGTGCGCAAAATAGGTCATTCCCGCACGAGTCGAGTTTGTCGCGCGAGCGCAGTGAGGGTGACAAAAGAGACGAGTGCGGGCGGTGACCTATTGCGCACGTGTTGCGTATACTATTTTTCCTAACAAGTTGCTCAGAGTTCGATTTCGCACACGCCGTTAGGAAAATGAATATACAGTGGAATCTACGTTAGCTACTTACGTTAAAGTTACTAGATTCAGCTCAGTTGAAAGATTATTTACATCTGGTCACCGAACGTAAATGTTATTTTTACCTTACAGTTGTGTAGAATCAACAGGACTCTTCTGTTGCGTTTATGCGAGTATCGTCTGATAAAAACAACAAACCACATCTAGTTAATGGAACTGTTTTCTTTTTCCCGTGTAGTTGACTGTATTTCAATTTCGCGTCTGACCATATATCGATCCAGTATCTACTTACTCCCAAATTCAAGTAGTATAAAATAATTATTTCCTTCTTTCTCTGCGAAAATGCTCGATTGATTATCAAATGAACTTAAGTAAAAAATTATTGGAAGTAGACTTGGAAATAAAAACTATAAAGATAGCAACATTTTAGTTTTCGCAAAAACACTGAAACCATACAGTCTCAAGGCTTTATGCTTCTGTGAAAGCTCCTCGGCGAAATAAAAATCCTTCTTTTATACGCCAATTACCCGAATTAAGGTGTGCGCCTTTTTTCTCTCCTTTCCGCGCGAGAGAATTGATGGGAAAGGGAAGAAATTTTGTCGACATCTCGCCTCGCGCGCGCGCGCGGAGACAAAATAAATCCCACTCGCGCTTGCGCTATAGCGACAATCTCGTTCGCAGTTCTAGGAGCGGCAGCGCTCTGGAGCTTAAACAAGACTGAAGCGAGAGAAATCCCGTATATGCTTTCGCCTCGTCGTCTTTGATGCGCCATATTCGTCCGAAAAGAGAGAAAAAAGAAAAGATTATAGCTTGTACCTACCTGTCTGCCTGCCTGAGTGTGTGAAGGAAACGCTAACTATGCTTGAGTGCAGTGACGTTCCCGAATTCCTTTTCCACGCAAGACTTCGTCAAATTCTTGTACGTGCCGTAGGTTGCAGCGCTTGATAAATATAGATATGCGCCTGCGGGGAAAAAATATCGATTGACAAGCGGAGAAATATGCCAAGAATTTATAAATTGAATTTCTAATGGATGTCGCGCTCCGTGAAAACTGGTTCTATAAAAGTTCCCGTTTGTCGTAATAAAAACTTTACAAACAATGCAGGTGACAATAATTAGGCAATGGATAATATATTAAATACTCAGCGACACACTTTCGGTCATTCTTTTTGTAGAATCATTCAACAAATTTATTAAAATTAATAAGATAAACTTCTGTAGCATGAAAACATGTTAAAATTCAGTCTATTCGCTCGCCCATTACAATTTCATGAAAATTGCAACCACAAAGATCATTTATGTACATATTTTATATGAGATATGTGCGAAACTAATATTGCACTAAGGAATCCTAAGAGGAATTTAATTAATTTACTCCAGTTTCATCGCTTATTGGCGTCAAATAATTACATAGACCCGTTTAAAGACATTACGGCTATACACTCCCCTTAGAAGTTAGTTTTTAATAGTGAAACTACGATAACTGACTATAGAAATTAGTCGCTTGTTTTTTCACCCAGTCGATCGATATTAAAATATTATAACCTTTAGAAATCATAAGTAACTGTCAAATGAAAAAAGTTTATATGACGTAACGAAAAAAAAGTACACAACTATTAAAAGGTATTAATAATAGAAATAAAACTTTTTGAGCTTTATTTCGACTCGTGATTTTCAAAGCTTTTCATATTTGGATAGTATTCCGCACGAATCAATTGAACGGAAAATTGATTCTCGTCATTCATTAAGTGAGGGAATGTCGAAGCCTATCTGGAATTACAAGCTTATCGACATTCTCGTATTTTCCATTGTTTTTATTCAATTTTCGATTTTTATCAATTATATGTCATCCAGCGTTCGTTAACCTAATGCAAATATCGAATAACTGCGATAATTTTAAAAAACTCAAAACTGAATTTAAATAATGAAAAATTCGATGTAGACATTTGGCTCGGATATCCTCTGTTATTTCATTACAAATAATGGAATTCTAGTTTCATTATAAACATTACATCGTTTTAGAAACTATGATTTTTCAAGAATAGAAACACTGTAATAATTAGTCATTAAAATCTTTCCAGTATTTTAACGATATAACACGAATAAGCGTGGTATTTGCTTTAGTTGCAAAAATAGATAATAAAAGGTCGCGAACGTATTCTCATTCCGTTTCGTGCTCTACATACATTCCAACTTTCTTTCATACCGCCATCGTTTTGAAAATACTCTACGGTAAGCAAAGAATTTGTCAGTTCTTTTTTTTGCAGAGAAGAAATATTTTCCTTGTTTCGTTAAAAACAATAAGAGCACGGGCTTTATTACTCACGCTAATGCCTAATATCTCTCTAAAAATTCTCATTCCCTTTGTCACGAGATTCTGCTTCTACTCTTCCACTCATTTAATAATTACCGAGTCCTGGTTCACTTTAAAATACTGTAAGTTCATTCCGTGTTACGATTTCAATAGGATCTAATTCATTTACATTGATTTAACAGACGAAATAAACCTGAAAATAAAAAAAAATATTAGCTGACAAATAAAAAAATATCAATTTCTTTTAATACTTCTTGTTTTTGTTTCGTTTTTATGTGTATAATAAACTTTATTTATATCTATGAAGGCAAACTCGATAAAATAACCTTACATAAATATATATTACTATGCTGTCGATGATTTATATTGTTTTCAACAGTTTGTTCTCTTTTTTTCAATCACTGAATGGTTCTTTTTTCCCGTATTAACTTTTTATTGATTTATTTATACATTAAATATTTACTTCCCATAATAGTGAATGCATTACGTCATCCCCGTTAAATTGATATTTTAAGTTTAACGGGTTTGCATAAACATCCGTATTTATTAGACAGCTCGCCTAAACTGCCATTTAAAATATTAAAATACGACCCAATAAAGTGCATCGTAATTTCTTACTTGAACATACTTCAATGAATTTGTCAATTAAAATAACCATATAACGCTTACTCATAATTTTAAACACTGTAACAGTTATTCATAATAACACGTCTTTTCAAAATGGAAATCCATCATGGCAAACATAGGCTGTCGTGTACCCGGTAAATATGAACTTTTTCTACTCAAAGTATAGTAATCTCCGTTTTACTACCGCTTGCAGCTTTTAATTCAATTCCAAAAACCATAACAAACGTACAATCCATCCGCATCCCTTAATTTTTCGTACACTCAATATGACCTACTCTCTCTCTCTCTCCCTTCCGGGCGGCTTTCCGTTAATTTGCCCCACGCATGCGCTGTAAGCGCGCAAACCGCAACCTCCCGCGCTGCCGCTGCATAATAGGATTCTGAAGCCTTCCTGTCTCCTCCTCTTCTCTCCCGGCTTTCTCAAGGAAGTAGGTATCGCACTAGGCTCGTTGGACCACATCCAGTTTGCAGCTCTACATCTATTCCTCAATCCATTTCGGTCGCTCAAATGGTGACGTATTTTCTGTTGTTAATGGTGGTGGATAGCCGATTAACGCATGTGCGACATTGTTTGAAGATCGCAAGAGAGATTTCGAAATATTTTTTAATTGGCCGATTGAACAAGTTATCGGTGGCAGGCGCGTGCGATAATAAAAGCCAACAGCGTTCACCCACCGTTCATCGATGGGTATTAATACTCTCTAAAGTTGAATTAGTAAAAAAACCACTAAAAATTAGTGGAAATTTCTCCACCGTAGTGGATTAGTGGATATTCGCTAATGAAATGGAACATCCATTAATGTTTAGTGGTTTTTTAACTAATTTAATTTTAGAGAGTATAGAGACCCTCTCGAGAGGATAGTGGACCTTGTATTTTTTTTTAGTCCTATCTTTAGTGCTAAGTGTTTGTATAACGTGCACTGAATTGAACATATGATATTAAATTCGAGGTTAACCAATGCGTGCGTTTACGTAAATATTTTAACACTCCCTACGAAAACTAGAACGTTTCGCAAACTGTGACGAAAATATGAGCATTTGGATTAGTCGGAAACCTGACATAATGAGCAAACAGGATAGTGTTTGTCGGAACCTAACGCGTGCTACTTTTCATAAGGAACGAAGATTTGATCTAAACCAAGATTAATTTGAAGTAATAATTAAAGGTAGAACTTTTATTAGAAACATTTATTAAGAATAGTTATCCGACACAATTTATTGATAAAATGATTGAAGAGAGAGTGTGGGAAATTTATAATGGTGGATTAGAGAAACGGGC
>JAPYZO010005516.1:0-10161 GCA_030522905.1 Torymus flavipes | reverse complement strand
AGTATTGAAGTATTGAATGGAGTATTCATTCTTCACAAACGCAAGATGCTTCAAGAAACTGTTACTGTAGCGACGAACACATTAAATAAAGAAGCTATTGCGATGATTTTTAATGTAGATGGCAAAAATAATTATTATCGCAAAATTTAGACGACTATCTATAATCATAAATTACCGACGGAATAATGAACTATTATATTATATAACCCTTAAATTAAAGCCTCCGATCATTTTCCGCCTACGAAATTTTCATCACTATTACCGAACCCAGGAATCTCCCCCTCGTACTTCTCCATCGAAAAGAATGACTTTCCCTCAACGTAAATTAATTGGAAATTTAAGAATGTCAAAGGTTCATCATCAATATAACCCACGAACGTCGCCGTAAATGGAAAGTCGCGAAAACTCGCGAACGAGTCCTCGAGGAGAAAGAGATTTGCATAACTCAAGCGGCGCGTGTTTGCCGCCGCCGCCGTTGCTGCTGCTGCTACTAGGAGGTTCATGTGAGAAGTAAGCGATAAATCAGTGCCACTTGGGATGCAACGTTTTATTTCATATGTGTACAATGGTAATATCATGCACTGGGTCACAGAGTACATGTGTATGTTTGTGTAAATATATTTATATATATATCTGTATAAAAGAAAAAGAAGAAATGTAAGCTATCGCTCGTTACGCGCCTGTCTTTTTTTTCGGATTTTCTTTTCGTCGTCTGTGTCATCTCGCTCGCGCCGAGGGACGAATACATCACAGTATCGACGCGCTATCTATTGGTATACACGGTCGCGTCGATATCTCTTTGAGAACAATGCACAATGATACATATATATATGCGTATAGTTATATAGTATACGATACAAAATATAATATATGTAATATACATAATATATTAATTATAGTAAAGGTACATCTTTATATATATTATATAGTTTAATTAGGTAGAATAAATATGTACAAGATTGGAAAGGGAGAAAAGCTGAGAGTCAACAGTAGTTGCAAGTAGTTAAAGTGAGTTCTGACGTATAATCTGTACTGTTGACGAGCACTAGTAAAGTGAGGATTCCGTCGCGTTATGTAGTAAAACTGATTTTTATTTTCCTTTCATCTCGCTGCTTTTTCATGAATTTTCGAGAAAAAATTCACTTGGGATAATAGTTTGTCGTGTTAATAGATTTTTCGTTTGCTCTTTTCCAAGTGATTACACAGCAAAGTGATTCCATAATGGTTATTAATAGAATCTGTTGAATGTGTTAGGTATCTTTTACGTGTCATCCACTGTGGATTGATCATTATGAAATCACTTTGGTGTATATTTTATTATTATTTTTTCTTCATATCTTTGGAGCGACCTGCACTACGTGAACCATTTAATTTAGCTTTAGATGCTAAATTTCCATTTTATAGTGGAAAATTGAAACTAGATTCATTTGAGTATTATATTTTATTTTTGCAACCTTATAAATTCGTATTATATTCTTAACAATAATTTTGTACATTCGAAATTAGCCCAAAAAACTTCTTTATTTTATTTTCATACTGCCCTTTTCGTACACATCTCGCACTTTCCGACGCTTTTGGTTCTACAGCACACTCCAAAAACATGAAAAACGCTACTTGCTCGTAAAGCTGTCAACAAAACAAAAAAAAAAGAAAAAGAAAACAAAATAAAGGAAAAAGCATGACTGTGAGATCGGGCTAGCGAGTACGTCAATATACATAACTCCGTGATGCGTATAATGCAATTAACATATTGCAAGCGAGCGAACTTCTTCCCCCCCTGACCCTCAGCTCAATTGCTTCAACGTGATGGGTGTCAGGCTCGGAAAATTCGCGCGATCGACCAAAAAGAGCATCGACTGATTCACGATATATATTATATATATCATCCGCACACCATATGTATTACATATATATTTATCGTCACTTAGTTCTTCTCCTCGGGCTCGGGATGAGCGGCGTTCCACTCGAGCGCCCTCTGGATGGCCTCAGGGATCGGCGGTGGGGTAGGCAAGTGCGCGCCCTGGGGCTGGAAACCGTTCTCGTCAGCGATGTAGGTAAGGGCGATGTCAACGCCGTCGTCACCCTTGTAGCTGTATGCACCCTGCGCCTGCATCGCCTCGTTCTCGCTGCCGGCGTTCTTTACCTGGCCTTCCTCGTTGGCTTTGATGCCATTGCCCGACTCGTACGCCCACTTGTAAGAGCCGTCCGGGTTCGGACCCTCTTGCGTCTGGCTGACGATTGGGATGACTTGGGGGTCGGCTGGCGCGGCGCATGCGCACGCCGCGAACAGGACCAGGGATATCTGTGGACAGATGTGGTAAGGGTGTTGGTCAGATCAATGGGTGCTGAGAAGTTGCAAGTGAGAGGATTATGAAGATACATTGTTTGTTGGGTTGATAAAAGATGGTAGGGACTTGAGATTGACAGCGAAAAAGTACCAAGAGTAGATCTTTTTGATCGAAGCTGTGTATTTAAGCATGCGTACATGACTGTGTCCTTTTTTGGAATTTGCCAAAAATGAAACAATATTTAATTCAATTCAATTAAAAAATTAACTTTAGATTCATAAAGAAAAGAGTTAAAAAAAAATTTGCAAAATATATAGTCATACATTCTCTATGAAACAGTATGTAACTATATAAAAAAAATTTATTCGAAATGACTGCTTAAAATTGAATAAAAAAGATTTACGTGTAAAAGGGTACCATTTCTAAACGGAGTCCGATTTGGTACTTTTTTTATCACGCTAAGGCGTTGATGTCTTCAAAAATTAATGTGAATCGAAGCTTTGAGTTTCAAATATGATTGGTTCAATTAAGTGTTGAAAAAAAAATTATTAATTTTCTTTATTATCTCTTTATAATGTTAGGGTAACGAAAATTTATTAGCTTTGAAGCTTGGAAGACTATGAAACTTCAAAGCATTTAAAACCTTACAATTTCTCGTTCAAAACTTCGAAAATTTAAAATTCCTTAAAACCAATATACTTAAATGTGCAGATTTTATTTACAATGATTCTTTTAGAAGGTTCTACATTAATTTTCCTTAATTGCAAAAATAATAGAAAATAGTAAACTGTGCTACAATTGATCTTAGATATATTTTATGAAAAAGTAACATGAATCAAAACTTAGCCCTATTACGTTTAATGAGTCTTTTGATAAGCTTAAAATTTGATGAAATGGATTTTAAACTTTCAACAAGGTTCGATAAATATTGAGTCTTTTACAAAGAGTAATGAAAGCAAACTTTATAAAAGAAAATGAATTGTCCTTTGAAATCATCCTAATTGTATATGTCTTCATCAAACAAATTATCCCGAAACTATTCACTATTTTAATGTCCCATTCTAATGATCTTTAATTGCGTCAAATAACATATCATTATCAAATCATCAATCTAATGATGGATCGATCGCGTAATATATTTTTAAATCGTGTAACGTAATCATGATCCTTGAATGAGTAAATAATGTAATTAGTTGAAAATTAAGAAACTATACTTAGTCATGTCGTTAACATTGAAACTTCTAGAGATATTAAATTATTCTTCTTATTATATTACAGAAAATAACTCTTTGCAATCAGACGTAATTTGAGGATCACTTCTCGATGATGAACTCAGTTATCAAAATAGGAATCCTATGTCAACTCTTACAAAATAGTTGAAAGCTTTTTTTTCTGTACTTATTACGAAAAATTCCAAAAATTCTACGTAACAAGATACTCTAGGCAAACACCGATTTTTTGCCCATAGTATTAGTTTTAGTCCTTTCAATAAAAAATGAGTGATTGTTAGAAAGAATTATGATCTTTTAAATCACATAAAAAGGAAAATTATGTAATAATCTATTGGTGAGTCTTTTCACTAAGCTTTGATATTGTTATTGGAAGAAGATTTTCTATTAAAAATATCTTTTATATTTGAGCAGGACTTTGTTACTGTCCTAGTAAAGTCTAGAGAAGTGTAGTTAGAGCCTAATCAAAGTCAGAACAAACCTATCGACATTTCCAGAAGAATTCCAGCCTAATAGGGAAATATAAGGTAAAAATATAAGATGAAACAACAGATCCATAAGCAATACTAATGAGAATCTCAGTATTTCCCTCGACCACCAAACGATGTATCTCCTATTTTGTGTCAGTTCCTTGCCCTTGTACCAAATTGGCTATAGGCAATAAGAAACAAATATGGGTAAAATCGTATCAAAACCAAACAAAGCTCGTGGCCTCTACCAGAATAACCAACGAAATAGTCCATCAAAGAAACAAAAAAATCATCCTCTGCCAAAACTATCTCCGTCTCGCCTGATCCTGAACACTTGATATAATACACTCGCGTTAAAATCGCCCGCACTTCATCCCCACGGCTCACACAAATCCATCTTCACCCTCTCAAACGAACGATCGCAGCAAAGAAAGTCCTTCTCGGCGTGTCTCGCTTACCAGTACTGCGTTCATCCTTGCTAACTGTGTCGGCTCACTAACTTCACACTTCTTTGTCGAACTTAAGTTACTCCGCACCGCTTTTCTCGCACAATCGAAGCCCAGCAGCCGCGTGCCGCCTTATATATACGCGACTGTGCGCGCGCCCGAGAGAGTGAGATGCTCCTTCCCTGCAGCGTGTACTCACACACACACATACACACGTCTCTCTATCTCCCTCCCTACGGAGATCTCGCGGGGGAGAGAAGAGATTTCAGGAGGCGCCTTAGTCGTCTATATGCACTCTTTGATTCGCCGTGGATGCATTCGCGCGCTGACAAAGAGGAGAGGACGGCGCCGAGGCCTTTATAGAATACCAGTTATATAAATTGCTTAATTTCAAAGAGGAGGACTTTTGCGGCTTTTACGGCGCCGACGACGACGACGTTGCCGCCTGGCTACCGTTGTATTATGTGCCGCTTGGTGTCTATTGCTGTATATTAGTTGCAGTAGGCGATTACGAGATTAGCGGCAGCATTGTGGTGATCGAGCGGCTGTAAAAGGGGCGATCGATGGATAAAGGTGACTTTTGCGATTATTGATGAGTTACTGTTCATTCGTTGATTGGGATTGGAAATGATTATTTGTAATTTCTAATCTTGAGATTGTTCTTGGATTAAGTATTTTTACAATTCGTCAAGGTAATTTGTTGTGTCTGTTTGTTGTTTGTGATAATTTATTGCATGAACGGCGGATGGAGAAAAGACAAATGTATTTGCCACTAGCAGAGTTGATAAACAAAATGAAACGTTGGTTTTTATTTTTTAAAGCCCCTATATGTGATATTCTCTTTATGAAAAAAAATCTATATTTTAAATGTATAATTTAATTAAAATTATTATTCGACTTGGCTTCGTAGGAAAATTTTTTGTTTCATTGTATAAATATTATTTAAACATCGCGGAGGCAAATTTGGTTAAAAAAAATACTATCGGCATTTTTTCGTAAAATGAATTGGAAAAAATATATTAAATTTTTTTTTACAAAAGAAAACTATTCCGTTGACATTTTTTATATAAAAATATTGACATATTTACAATTTATTAATGTTTACAAAATAAAATTAACGTTGCCGTGGAAATCTCCAACTTTTACATAAAAATAATAATTATAATCTATTATAACACGGAACAATGTGTAATTATGAAATAACTAATTTAAACTTTGATTGCCTGTTAGGATCCTTCAAGGTACCAAACGCAATACTTTTTTATGGCTGGGTAAATGAGGCGATTAATTTGGAATTAGAAAACAATTTTATCTTTCGTGTATCGAATTATTAGAAAAAAAGTGTTGCAACCTCAAATTTTATTGTGGGAGAGATGAAAGGGTATTTCTCAAACGAATTTCAATGTGGTATAAAATTTGATTACTAATAATTTCAGTCTAAAAATATTCGAACAGCATTAAACGTAATAAGAAACTTTTTCAAATCACGCACGCATAGTATGTACAACTGCATACTACCTCTGAAAAAAAATAAAAGACTTCATACGTTGTGACGTTAATGGCTTGGAGTGAAAAAATTCTCGTGAGGAAAAAAGTTTTACATTTTACACCCAGACAAGTAACATCGCGCCTTTCTTTCGCGCTTCTCTGTTTATTGATTTTTCATTGATTTATTGATTAACTAATTAGCCTTCACGACAGTTATTATACTGCGTATGTTATTGCCCATTCGATCCTGGCAAAATTACATAATATCCCGGTAATCTGAAAGTAACGAGGTAATCAGTTACGCTCATTCGATTTATTCAACGCCGAGGAGTCATTTTCAGAAATAGTAATTTTTTTTATATATGAAAATCGATAAATCCTGTCAACAAGGCTTATTTGCAAGAACAAATTTTTCTGTTGTTGAGTCTCGTGGCAGTACTGTTAATTAAATTGAGTACATGAAAAATTACAAAGTAGAATTTTATAAGCTGAAAGTAAGAAATAGATATGACAAATTTAAACTTGAAAAAAGTTTAGGCAATTAATTTTAAGATGATTTTGGAAATTTAGCATTGTTAAACCTTTGCTAAAAAATTTTATAAACTGGCCCTATTTATCATAGAATATTAATAAAATCTTTCGTTCTTCCATGATAATCCGTATTACCAAAGATAAGTTAATATCTGGTTGTCAACAATTCACACTGCGCAATATAGTCCACACTTATTATTTTTTTTTATTTTTCAATTCTTGCACTTGACAATCATACTTAAAAACTTCACAGACATCTTACAGTTCTTCATTAAACCAATAACTTTCCTGTTCGTCTTATCGCAAAATCATCCCTTATCATCGCATGATGGCTATACGAACGAAAACATCTATTTGGAGTGTGATACCTATAACATTATAATTTTCCAACCTCAATGAATACGTTCCCCCGGTAACCCAGTCTCCCACAGTCATATACCTCCTCTCCTCTTATACGAATTCCCCCGAAAAGGCCCGAATAAATAAGCCCGCCCGCATGTATAGCCTCCGCCGTGTCGCGTTCTCCTTCCACTCCTCTCCCCCTCTGCACTACACCTACACCCGTACGTGTCGATTGCTCAATCCTCCTCCTCTCCCTCGGCGAAAAAAAAAGGAAAAGGAGCAAAAAGCTTCTCTGTCTCTCAGTGCACACAACCGCTCCCCCGTTCGGTGAAATGCATTCGATAACGGCGCGAGAGGCACGGGTGAGTTATGACGATCGCCACGAGAGTGCAAAGGTAACGTGGCTGCGCGCGGGTAAGCGCACCTACTACACATACCTCCGTGCCCAGGCGTTGCCTCTCGCGCGATCCTTTCCCGATCTATCCACGTATGTGTGTATGTAACACATGCGCGAGTCGTGCGGTGCGCGAGGAGAGGAGAGATGTATGTTTTAAGCGCGCGGTTGTCGTCGTATAGTCGTCGCTGTGTATATGGGTTGGTTCGCCGAGAGGTTGGGCTGTTTTTCAGCGGGTTATTGTTGATGGAGATTTACGGCGCCAATGGGCTTCGAGGTATAAGAGAGGCCCGCGGTGATGACGATGATGGCTTAAGTAGTGCGAGTATGGGGCGTGTTCGGTATAGGACAAGGAGGTTTATCGTTGCGGTACGATGGGTTGTACATTTTCTTAGGGGGTAAGTTGAGAGGAGATAAATCGCGAGGAGAGTTGGTAACTAATGAGACTTACAAATTAAATAGTCGATAAATAATGTGGGGATTGGGGGTCGAGTGGTGGGGCGTGATTAACACGTCTATGTGATTGGTGAAGGATGCATGCGTAATTGAGAAGATTTTTTATTAGCTATGAGGAAATTTATCGGTTTGTTATTTGAAAAAAATATGAAAAGTAGATTTAAAGAAGCACTCCTTTATTTGGTACGTAAAAGTATATGAAATCTTCCTGAAAAAGGTATACCAGAATGATTCCCAGTTTTTACTATTTCTCGATACATCCTGAAAAGTTTCTTAAAAGTTCGAAAATTCTAAACGAAGCGATGAAACTTCTTGATTGGAATTTTCGACACCTTTGTATAAGTCATAAACTGGAGGGCAAAACTCACGAATTTTCACAAAGTGTAAAGTCATAAACGCACGCGTATGAAGATAAAATTCTTAGAGCGATTCTCTTGCCGACGTAACGCGACTGGCGCGTCCCGTATTTTAAAGAAATTGCGCAAGCCAGAGGCACTATAGCTCGGAGGTGAAGAATCTTAAGTTTCGTTTGAATTTTGCGCGCGCACGCCTAAAAGCACGCGTCCTTTCAAATTTCGGTGAACGCGCGGTGTACAACACGTTGGCGCTATAGCGTTGCGCAAGGTTTGGGTAGGACGCGCGCAAGGACGTTGAAGGTAAAGGAAATCTCGGGTTTCGATATGGTATTATTTTATACGCTTCGTTCGAATGTAATAAGTAATGTTTGAATTCATTTTACGAGGTATTTAACGGTTGCTATTGTAACAGTCTAACAAACAATAATAAACCTACGATCGAAGCAATTCAATGCTCTTCACGTGTGATATTATAAGACCAAAAAGTTAATATAATTCGTTTTTTATTATTTTATGAAAGAAAATACGATGGGCTAATCCTGATTTAATGGCCATACCTTACATGTTCATAAAAAAGGTTCTGTGCCTCATATAGGTATCGCCGTGTAGTCTATCAAGCAAAGGTTAGCGCAATTATTATATACTCTCCCGAAATCGCGGCTCATTGTTTGATCTCAAATACTCACGAGAAAACGTTTCAAAATCATGAATTTAGTCGAAAAATTTCATGAATCTTACCGTTCAAGCAATAATAAAGAAAAATAAAAAATAGGTCACTCAAAACTTTATGCCCTATTGCGCTCGACAATTTTGGAGAGAAAATCTATCGCGACCCTCATTTTGTTCACTTTCATATTATATATATATATATATATATATACACACACGCACGAATGCCGCAACGCGAGCCCGTGCGCGCATATATGCGTATAAAAATTTCTCGTTTCATCACGTTTTTTTCGTCTTGAAAATCATATGGAACGACGGTATTTTAAAGCCTTTAACGACCCGCAGCAGTGTAATGGGTGTACACGAATATATATTTATATCCTCGACGACGATTATTTCACGAGTCTCCGAGGATCGTTTGATTTCATCTTAGAGAGCCCCCTTAAATAGGTGCTTACATAACCGTTTTTTTTTTCATAAATATTATAGGTTCTATGCCGACTATAAAAGTATAATAGTGTTTGTTATCACTCTCTTTACACATACAGACGTACACATACACAAGTATAGTTTTATTTTTGCTCAAGACTCATTTTGTGTTTCAGATGTAATCGTTGTGCCATCGCCGTCATATTATACCCATAATGGCAACTTGTAGCGCAGAGTTTCATTTCACGAAGAGCATACAGCGCGCTCGCACAGCGTTTCTTTGTATGTAAATTCGTCGACTTTCGCAGTTTCGCGGCCAAAAGTGTAGGTACAATTTACCACTATTTGAAAAATGTGCTTTAGGATCGGCTTAGCGAAAACTACATATATTTCACGACTGAAGTCACATTATAATTGCCTGTTCGGTGAATACTTAACCAGAGGTATCTTATTTTCAGCGAACCAAAAACCCGCAAAAGAAAATAAATCCCCTTGAAATACACTGTTCTCGGCAACATCCGCGTGAGCAAAACAACGCGCTTCTCAATGACAATGCAAACCCCAACCTTTCAATCTACCGCCGCTAACAATCCCAATTAATTAATTACCCATTTAACTTATCACCCGGCATTCCTATCGCACGAGTCGCGCATTCGCACCTCCTCTAACGCTGCTGCTGCTGCTGCATCTTTGATTTTAACGACTCGTCTATAATTGCGCAATGCATCGTCGCGGCTCTTTTTCCGCGCTTACGCAATCGCCAGCTCGCGCGCGCTAAGAAAAGTGCATATTATACATATATGCGCACAAGTGCGACAATCGATCCCAGCTGATAACATAGCGGAGAGAGACACGCAGCCTTGCCGAGGATGAGGATCCGGAATCTGGCGTATAATTGGTGATCTGTGATTGTGCAGATGGTTTCTTTTTGCCTTTGATGGCTGGTTGATGAGGCGGAGAAAAAGGTTCAAACAGAGATTTATATTATTTGTAGTAACTCGGAATATTAGTATTTTTCTGGTAAATTACAGCGATTTTGTTTTTAATAATATAACAGTTTTAC
>JAPYZO010005515.1:0-10516 GCA_030522905.1 Torymus flavipes | reverse complement strand
TGGTAAGTTCACCAGCGTATATCCTGAATAACGCCTTGTAACTACTTGATTCGAACGCCGTGACGATCGTTTCCTTTCTGGCTAGTGCCGCGAGCATTTTTTCGTCGATCGAAAATATGTAGAAAAACGATATGGCACTGTCCTCTATGTCGATTGTCTCACTTTGCATTCGCTTGATCTCTTCACGGGATTCCTGCTCGAATTTTGAGTAGGTCTCGCATAATTGGGCCATTTGTTTGTATCCCTCGCAGAAGGATTGACCTAATGCTACACGTTTAACGGCTTCCCTGATGACGACTTGAGCGGTAGCTTCGCTGGATTGGCTGTTTGGCAACAGTTCGAAAGGTGTCTCGCCGTGCACCTCTCTTTAGCAAAAGATGGACAGGGGCAAGAAGGTTGTAATGCGCCGCGAGAAACAAAGGGAATGAGGTATCGTCTGACTTTGAGTTCACATCGGCGCCATTGTCAAGAAGAAGTTGGAGCTGAAAAACAAAGCAATTGTTGTTTTATGAAGATATAAGCTAAATTAAATTAAAAAGCCCTTGCTAATTTCAATGGCACATGACTCCCTCAATCTTAACTAACTTATTCCTTATATTTATTTGCAAGTCTCATAATAATTAACCTTCTGAGACCCAAATTCAGTTACATTCATTGATTCATTTAATTATTATTGAAACTAGCGTTTATTGGAGCGCTACGCGCGCGCCTATGTTCGTCTTTTCTTATCGAAAATTCGATATTCGATAAAACAATAGTTCTCGAATAGGATTTTTATATAAAGGAATACAAACAAATAAAAATATATTACGAAGCTCCTTCTAGAAGGAAGCAAAAATACTTGAATAATATGATAGTACAAATTTTGTAAATCCACATTATTTATATACTCACAATTTCTGTTTGGCGTTCAAAATTCTTAAAGTAGAAAAGCAGCGGTGTACACCCAAAATCATCCTTAGCATCTGTAATGACTCTATTGGCGATCAGTATCTTGACCATCTTCAAGTTACGCCACATAATCGCCATGTGCAGTACACTGAATCCACGCGCAGAAATCGCATGAATAGATGCTCCTCCAGCAATAAGCTTTTCTGTCGACTCGATGCAGTTGTTCTTTTTCATCGCACAATGATGAAGAGGCGTGAGTTGGTCATTGTCCCGCGCATCCACGACAGCCCTTTCGTTGATGAGCACTTCGATGATGTCGGGTCTGACATATTTTACGGCCCAGTGCAGCGGCGTGAGGTTCTGACTATCACGAGCGTTGACATTTGCACCAAGATTTGCAAGCATATTTATGCATCGAACATCACTCTTTCTTGCAATTGCATAGTGCAATAAAGTCGTCACAGAGTCAATTTTTGTCTTTTTTGTCTCGTTTATGTTTGCGCCACTATAGATCATCTGATTTGCCAACTCATATTGCCCCGAAAGTACCGCTGTCCACAATTCCGGCAAATCCATTTTTTTTCCTGTGATCACGAAAAATCCAGAAAGATTGAAAGAGAAACTGTCGTTTACAATGTCTGTAGAACGATTGAGCTCATCTGGGCTTATATTGCCTTATCTATACGCAGCTCAATAGGGCCTA
The DNA here is from genome assembly GCA_030522905.1 of Torymus flavipes. Lineage (NCBI taxonomy): Eukaryota > Metazoa > Arthropoda > Insecta > Hymenoptera > Torymidae > Torymus > Torymus flavipes. The sequence goes on along the minus strand of JAPYZO010005515.1, from coordinate 8,922 downwards.
TATGGGCGAGAGGAGGGAAGGACCTCGGGTACACAGGTGAGTATGCAGGACCCATACGTCTAATTAGGGAGAGAGAAGCGGCACGCCATTAGTTCGCATCCAGCAATTGGGGAAAAGTAGACAAATGAGGTCTATTCCGTCAAATCCGAATTCTAGATATACCCCCTAATACCCAGCACATGCGCTCTCATTTACCTCTCTCTCTCTCTCTCTCCCTCATTCCCTCTCACCCGTATCCACCTACAAACCCATCGCGACCGACTGCATTCGGCGCACTCAATCGCGGCCGAACTAAGCCTCACTCCTCTGCCCCCCTGACTGCCGCCATATCCTACCGGGGCAATCTGCCACACGGCATTTACGAACGGGTGGCCTAGAGCCCGTTTCTCGGACGCTCGCGCCTATCGACGAAGGGACGACTTTTACTGCTAACTGCCGCGCGATATCGGCGCGCACTTGGACGAAGACGACACGGGGGCTCGGGAAGACAAACGCGCGTCCTGCCCCGATCGTTTGCGGTATAGGGATTTCGAGAGTATTTGCTATTGCGCGGGCGATGGAGAGAAGGAGAGAGGACGTGTGTATATATGCGTCTCGCGTTTGCGAGGATGATGTTTTCGGTAGGGACCAGAGTAGGGTGTATAAAGGATTGTCTAGGGACTATCGTGCAGTGATTGGGTTTGATGGTATATAAATGATGTTGAGGGATGGGTGAGATTTTCAGTTGAGGAGGAACGAAGTGAGTCTTTCTGGTAAGATTTTGTGCGATTTCAATTTGTAAGATGTTTGTTAAATATGGAAAGTTTTTATATTTCATTAAATAACTGATATGGTTTGGAAATCAAATGAATGGTCAGGGCTTGTTGATCCATTTATGCCCAGCTCTAAACCAGATCAAATATATCCGACATTATGGTAAGATATTTGGTTAATTTATGAAAAAAGTGAAGTCTAAATTATTTTTCAACTTGTTTATACGAAATCGAGCCAGACTGCATATAAGCAAAAAGTTCAACGCAGCTATATGTGTATTTTATTCTGTAAGGTGGTTGTTAACAGGCATTAATGGGTTACCTGCATTACTAGAGATTATTCTCATATTTTTTAATATTAATGACGTATAATCTTTTCTGAACTGCGCAACGGTAGTCATATTTATTTAGCATAAATTTATTATAAGAATGTCACATATGAATTGTAACGACCCTAATTTACCACTAACTATTTCATTTAAATACCCGACATGATTCTTTCACACATCAATGAAATTAGTTACTATGTTAACCGTCAGGCGGCGTTGTATATGATTCACTAACAAAATTATCTGCGGTGTGTATATATAATATTGTTTAATCGCACAAGTGCAAATATGTTCTAATGCTCTGCTGTCATACGGAAATATAACATCAATTCGTTGGTAAATGAACAGAGGGTACGCTCTTGCTCTCACTGTGCTGAGGTGTCAGAAGTACCTCTGTTACACATGAGAGTAGATAAAATCCACGCGTTGATTAACAGTTTTTTTCTATTTATTTTCTTCAATAAACTAATATCTTTTTTGTAAAATCTAATTGTTTTGTTTCACGAATTATTTCTTTCTACAAAAGATCCAAAAGAAAGTAAATTTCTTCCCTCTTATCCTGAAACTATATAAATAAATTTCTTTAATAGAAATCTTGTCTGTTACAGAATTATATAAACTTAGAATTAAAAAATTAGAGCACAATTAAATATACATCCAACGTATCGTACTCAAACCTGCCTGACAATAAGTAACGATCGATCACTATTTTATGTTGAAGATCAGAAATATCTGGGATTATCTCTCATATCGTCATTTTCAGGGAAGATATCTTATTATAAAATTCATGAAATCACTGAACTTTGTGCTAAAACGTCTATTAATTTTAGATTTAATATTATTATTGTCACGATAAAGAGAATTTGAAATCTCTTTACTTTGGAGGCGAATACAATTGATTTATCGTTCATTTTTAAATGTACATCGTATTTACCTGACATACGTAACTAAAATGAATATTGTGTGGTTTATCATAGCAGGAGAAGTACTAAATTGAGGGTTGCTAGGAAAAACTTTATCTTTTTTTATTGCAAAAAGGATTAATTGTCATATGTTATGGATAGAAGAATAGATACCGTAATGATTCTGGTGACAAATAAGACAATAATAGAAGCACTTTGATTGATTTTACAGTGAATAAATATAGGAATAATAATCGGATGAATCTATACGTAAATACCGATTAATATACATTTACCATCAAGATCAATAATTGATTTTCATATAAAGCTTCATTAAATACATATTAACTATCTGGTCAGTGAAAGCACTATTCGACGGTCAACAACATCCTGCGTCGTACATTACGTAACCATGATAAACTAAAAATAAATAATAACAAACCCTTTATTTTCCCCACCAAAAGCGCTTAACCCTCGGACTAATCACCCCACCCAAAAACAACACCACCTCCCTCTCTCCCCCTTTATTTACTTCCTCTCGCATTTTACCCTCACTCCGCTTATTTACCTCCAGGGAAGTCTATATACCCGGGGCAATAATTTCAGTGCGCATCGACGCGCGGCAGAAATTGCCGCGAGCTCGATACGGCTAAATGATGTAACAATAGATAAATAAAGCGAACGCGTTAAAGCGCGCACGCGGAAGGAAGGAGGGGCGAAAAACGTGCGGTAAATGCGCGACGCGCGAATATGAATATGGAAATTTCGAATTTCCCGCCGTAAAAGGTTCGGTCGACGCGCCGCTCTATGTGACTATCGGTGCGAGGTTTATTTATGCAGAGGGGGAGACAGGTTTTAAAAGGAAAGGGGTCCGATTCGGCGCTTGATGGATTGATGGGGGTAATGAGTGATTGTTTATAAGTATATTTTTTTTTTGCAAAGGATTGTACACTGTGAAAAAGGATGGCTCGAGTAACTAAAAACTCTATGGAAAGGCGCGATTCTTGCGATATTAGCGTGGCAAGACTCCGCGCGATAATCTCTGGATATTTCTCTCCGTGAAGTCATTACTGAGAGATATTTCTATCAATAAAGTCTTATTTACCTCTTAGGATACCTCCAACTTCGTGCCTTAATGATCCCGATTGTGCGACAGTTGAAGCAACTATAAAGAAGACTTACAGAATAATATTATTTAAAAAATATTATTAAAATGATTATCGTAACTATATCTTTATTGGTATCATTAAATAACGATAGGTTAGTAAGAGTAACAGCATAAAAATGGTCGATCGAACTACTATACTTGTTTGTTAATCTAACTATTCGATTTTGTTCTATACTTCTCAGCCTTTGGTAAGGATAACAAATGATTTCTTTTTCGTGTATGGTTTTGAATTTCTTAACGTTTATTTATAGTTTCGAATTAACTTTTCGTAGAAATTCAGAGTTTGATAAAGTATCTTTTTAGAATAGAAAGGTTTTTAAAAGTACTTTAGGATGATGGTTGTTTGTTAGCACTATCATTATTAATTGAATTCCATGTTCATATATGAAGTCGCAGCTAATAAACACAACGACAATCATTTTACAACATGATTCAACTCTGTCTTCTATATTTTCACGCTTCACTCTTCATCCTCCAGCAAAACACTCAATATTATCAACGCTAAATAACCTCAACCATCCCCGACAAAATCGCTCGTCTCTTCGCAAAATGAATACTTACCGTCCTCCCAATCCCAAGAATAATACACCTTGCATTCTCTCTCTCTCCCGCATCGCTCTTTCTCCTCTCGCTGGAGAAACAGAGCGCGGGCAGCGCATACATATACCTATATCCACCCGCTCGCACTCGGTGTCGCATAAAATCCGATTCCGATAATGTAACGCCGGCGGCGGCGGAGCGCGCGCGCTTCCTGCATGCTGAAATAGGCGCCGTATATCGCGCGCGGGGCCTCGCGACGGTAACAGACTGCCGGCGTCGCCGTCGACTTGTTAGGCCGTAGATGCAAACGTTTCGTATTTTCGAGCGCAAGCGGGGGTCTGTTTGTGTGCGTGTATGTGTATAGGGAGGGATGTTGTAGTTCGTGACGGTGGTGGAGCGTAAAGGGGAGGTGTCTGACCGAGAGCTTGGAGAAATAGGAGGGGAAGGATTTTTTTTGTTGGGGTGGAGGAACGGAGAAAAGAGATGATTTAATTTTAGCGATCGTGTGGATTTGATGTTGCGATTTTTTTGGTGTAGGAAGGTGTGTTTCGATATTAGTTGAACGGAATCTTAGTTGCTTAGCGATTGAGACCATAAGTAGTCGAGTGAATGTAAGATAGGGAACGTAAACTGTTGCACAGTTTACAGTTTTAAAGGCAACATACTTTATTTTTTTATGTAAAAACACAAACAGATAATTTAGATAAAAATAAATTATCCAGCACGTTACATATGTTAGGGAAAGTTTATAATTCTTTTAAATCAACGCAGTTAGACTTTTAGAAAATGAAGTGCTTAAGACATGTATGTCAGTTGTTACTGTATGGATGTTTTTTTATTAGTCTAAGATTTAACTAAAGGACGAATAAAAGGAAGCTGATTTTAGAGAAAATATGAATTATCGGTCGTTTAAAAATAATTATAATTACGTGTAATGTAATACAATAACATTTGCATAATGTGCTTCCATCAAAGAAGAATTTAATTAACAATTAATATTATTACCTTATTTTATTTGATAAAGGTATAGAATTCCTTGAAATGTAAAATGACATTCATTTCATCCATATTAACATTTTATCGATAAATCACACTTCACATTATTATAACTGAGAAATTCAATTCGTGAAATTGTCACAGAATTAAATTCAATAATTAGCAATTGACGTACGAAATGTCATTTTGTAATGTGTAAAAGCTATATTTATAAAATAGCACTCAAACCAATCAGAATACTATTATTAGAAACAGTCATATACATAAACCGCAAACAAAATGAATTCCATCTCAAATACGTATATACAATGTATATATACACCCAGCATTCATTCCCCATCAACTTTCCGCACCATAACAATCCCATTCGCTCCGCTTCCCGTCTAATTATGTGTACAACCCCCCTCATAAAAATCCTCTCCTCGTAAACTCCAACCTCTCGCTATAGATAATAGCGGCAGACGTCCGAGGAGCCGATAAATCTGTCATTCGGCAGCGATTTTACGACTGCAAATGGTCCATCAAGATCGTAGCCGCCGCCGCCGGTCATCGTCTTCTTGGGTATATAGCGAAATATAGCGCCGTTTCTATTATTACCTTGTCGGTGACAGCTGGCCATTATGCCCCCCGTGCGCCGGCTTAGAGCGAAATCGCTCGCTACGGGCCAATTATACCTATTGAAGGTGTTTAAATATAGTGACCGCGGAGTGGGGGGTAATGGATTAGGAGATTTGGAAAGACGGATTTTGAGGTGAGGGAGGAGGAGGAGATTGTGGGAAGTGTCGGCTGTGATTTCGAAATTGGAATGAATATTTGAAAATGAAGGGTGGGTAGTTGAAAGCCTGATTTTGGATAATTTACATGGGGCAATGGAATTTTATTATGAAGAATTATATATACACACATTGAGAAACGCTGTTTTAAAATAATATTACATAAGTTTCAATTCAATTCGATTTTATATACAATTAAAGAGCTAAAAACGAAAAGGATCGTAGATCTAAAATTGGCGCTTAGATATCGTCGAATAAGATCGACTCATTCTTGAAGCTGTGAATGCTTTGGAATTCTTATAGAGTACATTAATTTCGAAGGAATGAAAAAGCTCAATCTTGTTTAACAATAACGTGTCACGTAATTTGGGTTGCATTATACCCTTTTTGTTTATGGACCCACAATTGATGTGATAGTTCATCTAATTAACATAATACAGAATATTCAACCGCGTAATGAGAAACGATGAGAAACGTTTAATACAAAAAAAAACTTTACAAAATATTTGGCAAAAAATTCACATTGGTAAAAAGAATAAATTAAAAGTTCCTAAAACTTAATATTCTATAAGACGCTTTATAGCATTTTTATATACAATAAAAAATATAAATGTCTCCAAAACACGTATACAAACGTCTGCCTAAATTTACCCACATCTGCTTCACGTATTTTACATATTTATTTTTATACCACATATTAAAAGAATTCCCTCAACCAAATAAAAAAAAACCCCACCTCACCCCCTTAAAAAACATATCCAAACAAAAAAAAACCAGCCTCATACTCCTCTACCAACACCAGCCAACAACAACCCCCGGCAATCACCATCAAACAAATCCCCAAACGGTTCCGCGTCCCTGTCCGAAAAACGAAATTCCTCCGCTTCTCTCCATCCACATGCGCAAAGTGCGCAACGATCCGCTCGCGCATCCAATTCCGCCGGCGCTTCGCTGCCACTCTCTCAATACACAGCGCTTGATTTAATTGTCAGCGCCGACGCGTTCAAACGGCGTCGATCAGCGCCGCATTACCGGGCTCGCGACCCACATACTCTCCCCCGGTTTTTGAGCTGCGAAATGTAGGTTGAGCGCGATATGTGGCTATCGCCGGCGTGGCACTCGTGCTTATTACCGCCGATTGAATGGTCTTTTGATCGAGAGGGACAAGAGATGGCTGTTGTCTTTGTGATTGGTGTAACGGGAAGAGATTTTCTTTGGGTGTATGGGATTAATTGTTGGGATTGAAGGAGGTAAGGAAGTAGATTGTTTGGGGAGGGGAAGAGGTTTTTCAAAATAATTATTTGGAGTGATTCTGGGAGACGACCCGTGGATGTTTCTTGAGTGTGTTTTGAGAGCTGGGTTAGAACATTCCGTAGTGGATTAAAATTGTGATGGTTTTGATTACAGATATTTAGAACGTTTTCTGTATAGTAATTTGTCTCTGTCTTTTCATATTTTGCATTTTTATGAAAATTAAACTATATGCTACGTCATAAATCTCGATGTAATCGAGCAAAATTAAATTCAACAACATAAATTCAAGTTTACTTGATCTCTCGGTTGATTACGCAGATGAAAACAGTTTGGCGATAAAATCATGAAAACATGTTCCGAGACCCTGATAATCGATATACCCAAGTCCGCTCGTATGCGTGCATGCACATTAAAAGTAAGTTACTCATTTTTATCCTCAGAACAAGCAACCACTGAATTACTTTTCTCACGCGAGACAGGATTGACGAATACTGTTCTGCAAGGAGCCTTTTAATTAATGGCTTTTAAAAAAACAAAACATGACCTCATAACGACCATAAATTCTTGAAAAAATTAAAAAAAAAGGCGCCTTTATTTTACTTTACCCCGAATACATTCGTCATCCATTTCATTTTAAAACTATAAATATAATGAAAATATAGGTCACCACACCGACACAGCTCGCCCCCACAATTCCCAACTTCCAATAAAGGACCAGCAAAGAGTCATTCTAACGCCATTTAGAAAATTGTCTCCGCCGAAAAAAAAGGATCTCTCCGCGGGCGCACAACAGCGGCCCGCCCAGTACTCTACAAAGACCCTTCCCATCCAATTAAACCAATCGACCCCCGAAATTTCTAATCCATCAAACTCCTCCACACACACACACACACACACAGCATCGTCATCTTCCTCTCGCCACCTTCGCAGATTAAAAAAATAAAACACACGCGTTGACCGAATTATACCGCGAAATAAAAATCTCATCAAAGTCGAAAAAAGGTTTTCTGGAAAGTTCTTCAATTGTCGCGATTGAATACGGCACACGGGCGCAGTCGCGCACACGCGAGTTTGCTGCTCTCTTTTTGTTTGTACATCTGGCCGCGAACAGGGGGGAGAGCACAGCAATCCCGAGAAATTAAAACCCATCAAGGCGTAAATCGAACGTCGCGTGTGTGACTATCAATTTTGCGCGGGGGTTTAATTAAAAGCGCGCGCAGGTTGCGCTAACGCATGTTTGTTTATCGCAGGCCGAGAGAGGACGGATCACCTGTCGATTGTGTACGCAGCCTGTGGACGGGAGGTGTATTATGAGCGGGAGGCGGGCTGGAAATATGGGCCGGTGGGTGTAACGGTGCGAAGTGGATTATGAATGGAACGAGAGGGAGATGCGGACGGGGCTTCATTGACGGCTGTTGCGTCAATTTCTTCGACCGGTGAGATGGTTGATGGTGGTGGCTCGTGTATGGAATTTTGAGAGGATCGTAGTAGCAGGTTTTCGAAGCGGATGTGCAGGTAATGTGACGTGGACAGTGCGAGTTTATCGCTTTAATATAGTAAAATTTACTAAAATTTTTTATGGGGAAATTACGTAGTTACTCGAATGTATTTCGAGACTTAAAACTAAGTAATACATTTTTTATTTCCGACAGATTGTTAATTTTATGAATTCTAAATATCTTAGTGCATCTCTATTTTTTCGACGTTCTTCTTGTACAACTTTACCATCCTGCCATTACCTTTAGAGCGCAGAGAAACCACTATATAGTAGCTCAAACCGTGATCGATACATCACACATGGTCAATCCATTGATATAAAATATTTTTTTTATGTATTTTCTTAGAACGATTTCCTATCCCAATTGCCGGTCTTCTAAGAGTTAAAAAGAGGTGAAAACATAACATTTGGATAATCAAAAAATTGCTAAGTTTGCAACCTATTCGCTACGTCTGCTGAAAATACCAACCAAAACTACACCATTCAGTGTATAAAAATAAACGATACTACATACATCGCCAACCTTATCCTCTCCCCCCTACCGCTACGCCTAGCACCTTGAAAAGAGAAAAAAAAATTCGCTCTCTAAGCCGCCAACTTTGCCTTACATTACTCAGCCTTATACTCGAAAAAAATATTCCCTCGTCTTCATCCAGCTATCTCTTTGTCCCCTCTCTCTCTCTCTCTCTCTCTCTCTCTCTCTCTCTCTC
>JAPYZO010005514.1:0-10162 GCA_030522905.1 Torymus flavipes | reverse complement strand
ACAGCTTTCTACACTATTTATTAAATTAACATAACGATATTTCATTGCTCTGAAGCAATTATAAAGAACATAAATAGTATATCCTCTACCTTTGGTTCGTCTTAAGTCCGCTATTTTACCCATCAAAATTTGACAGTTTCATACTTCATTATTATAAAAATAAAATTTATCTCTAAAAATGGGGGTTGGCGAGCGGAGCGAGCAGTGTGTATATATATATATATTTGTGGTTTATGGCGCTCATTTTAATATATACCGTGATTTAGAGCAACGAAACATGATGATGGCACCCTGACGCTATAAACTTCTATAATTTAAGGGTTTATGGTAACTTTAAAACTTTAACTTTATAAACTCATTTCTAATATTGCAGTTCAGCCAAAAGTATTGTTAAACGTATTTCTGGGTCTCTAATTGGCCAGCTCTATCTGGCTAATTTCATATTTCGACGAAACTTGCTGTAAATTAACCTAAATAAAAACAGAAGCAAGTAAACAACCCGTGTGCGTATCGTGTGTCATTTCCATTTTCTAGTAACATGTACATAAAGCCGTTCCTGAAAAATTACGTTTTGAAAAAAGAGCTAAAACAGTTTTAAACCTCAAATATCTCTGAAATTCATAAACGACTTCTTTTAAATCCCTAATAAATAAAAACAATTTTACTCTAGTTGTGCGACAATAAAGAAAGTCATTTTCAGAAATACTAAAATTATAATTGTAGCTTAAATATCGGAAAAAATATCTATATAATCTGGATGAAATTTCATACAGGAATTGCCTATACTGTAAAAAGTATTTTGTAGAATTACTACATTAGATGTTGGAAATAAAGGTAACACCATCTAATACGGATATCTTTACATTCGAAATTACATCATTTAATATTGTAAATTGATTCAGTAAAAGTTTTTTTACAGTATTGAATGCTATAATTTTGAGTGTAAAATTACCGTATTAGATAATGGTACCTTTATTTCCAACATTTAATGTAGTAATTCTACAAAATACTTTTTACAGTGTATATCGTATACAAAAAAGTCTATAAATTTCAAACTGATACATGAAGTCGACATTAAAACATTACGATTTTGAAAAAGAACCGTAAAAAAAATTTAATCTTAAATATCTATAAAAATCATGAGAATTATTTTACGTAAAGGACTTGAACGTTAAATATATATAAACTCTACATATTTTTTTTTCTTTAAATATAGGTTTTTTTATGTTATTCCGAATGCTACTCATTCGATTCAAATATCTCGATCCTATCATTGAAAAAAAGCAAAAATCAATTTTGAGAAAATCGAAAATTCGAAATAAAAGAAAAATGCATCGTCCTAATCAAAAAACCGATTTTTGACCCGTAATCACACGAAAAAATAAAACAAAAAAATGAGGCCTGTTCGGTTAAAATCAAACACACACACACGCGCGCGCTCTTTTAGAACAGCTCAAAAAATTATTATCTCAAACCTTGGTCTATAGGAGGAAGCAATATCTACGTTAACAGTTACAATATATGTAACTATAATCTTATCGTCTTCGCTATGTCTAGCACTTGCTTACAAAACTACGGAAACGTCGATTTCCTTAAATTTATATGAGGGTCACATATAACTTGAAATACGGATCTTTGCATTGAATAGTTCTGGCTTCTTTCATGTTAGCGTATTAGAAATACTATTTCAAAGTTTCAGAAAAATCCATAATCCAAACAACTGACACCTATACTCTCCTTGTAAGTGTTATAAGTTATATTTTGATTTTCCTTGAACTCACTAGAACTACGAAAATGTCATTACAATATTTGCACTATTTTTGTGTTTAAAAATGCTTGTAACATGAATTTTAAAATTTATTTTCGAAGTACCCATCAATCTGTGGTTTCGGTATTGAAAAATTATGCATCAATAGCACATTGCAATAAATAAAAATCTACATTTGCTTTGAACTAACAGCAAAGGAGCTGATCCTGAATTCAGAAATCCGCGGGTCAAGCTATTGTGGGATAGATGGAGAAATGTTTGGATGTTGGCATGGGAACGTCAACGACGACTTCAAGATAAGTTAAACTACATTGAAGAATTAGACAGAGTTGCAAACTTCAGTTGGGAGGAATGGCGCAAGAGGGTAATTATACATTTATGTTTTTCTCATATTAATATTTCATGATGTACACATATTTATTTATTTTGCCATAATAAATTTATAAAAGTAAATATTATTAAGACAAATAGACTGTGTGCACATATTTCTGTCTATGCAAGTTGCATTGAAAAGAGTATGTTAGTTATTGACATATTAGTACGTTCAGGGTATTCCTTATACCGGCAGAGTTCTCTGCCGTACCGACCACTATGTTTTTAATTGAATATTAAGTATTTTAAGCTTTTCCTTGAATTCTGAGAGTCGACGCACAAAGGCAAAAATTTATTATCCAATTCCGGGACAAGTTTCAGATAAATCTATTGGAAAATAAAGACGAAATTTGAAAAATCGCAGCGTTGCATATTACTATAATATTAACCCCAAAATATATCTTGCGATTTTTCAAATTTTGTCTTTAATTTTCAATAGATTTATCTGAAATTTGACCGGCAATTAGGTAATAAGTTTGCCTTTGTGTGTCGACTCTTAGAATTAAAAAAACAGCTTTGAACAATTAATATTTAATTAAAAACATTGTAATCGGTATGACATAGAACTTTGTCGGTATAAGGCACGCCCTTAATGTATGTATATTTGTCCTACCCAAATAAAAAAAAGAAATAGAAAATAATAATAAAAAACTATAGGATACCATAAGAATAGTAGGAAATTGCAGGTATACCTTTATATTCATAATATGTTTTTATATGTGCCCCCCGCCCCCCGCCAAAAAAAAGAATAATAGACGTGAAAAACTGTAGGAACCGTAAGAAACTGAATTGTTACGTATGAGGAGGCAGGATGAATTAAAAGTGCATTAGTTGCATACAAAATATGCGACGAGCGGGACGCGAATCAACGGACCCGAAGATTGTGGTCCCGCGCTCTACCACTGAGCTAACCTCGTGATGCTTGCTCGAGAGCATTGCGAGCGTTAAGTTCTTATAATGAAGCGCATGCGTCAGGGCTCGGATGACGGTCGAGCTGAGCCAATGACAGTATATACAGTTTTATACAGTTTTGTACAATCTCATATAGTTTTATACATTTTTTTACAGTTTTGTACAATTTCATGCAGAGACAAAGACGTCGAGACACAAAGTAAAGACAGACACCTCGGGATAGAGGCGCATAGACAGAGGCGTAGAAACAAAGATTTAGAGATAGAGACGTAGAGACCGAGGAGAAGACGTAGACACAGAGACGTAGAGACGGAGATAGTGAGGTAGAGACAAAGACGTAAAGGCAGGCATAAAAGCGTGAAGACAGGCATAGAGACAGATACTGTGAGGTACAGACAGAGTCGGAGAGACAGAGTAGTAGGGACAAAGACGTAAAGACATAAATTAGAGAGAGAAACGTAGAGACAGAGATGTAGTCTTCGTCTCTGTCTCTACGTCTATGGTTCTACGACTCTTTCTCTACATCTCTGTCTCTACATTTCTGTCTCTAATCTTTGGACCTTAAAAATTGGCAAAGATTATTTTTTTGGTAAGTTCTAAAAACTATCTCAAGGCCGCAAAAATCGGCGACTCCCGTGCGCGCACTTTTTTAAAAAGATGTTTTTTTGATACATATATATTCTTCCTCTTAGCCGTCGATATACAGATAATTTTTCCACGGTTATGTATATTCGTGAAAAAAATGTCCAATACAATTTCTGATAGTTTCTTACAGTTTCTTACGTTTTCTGACATTTGTTATTTCCATTATGATAAACTATTTTAAAATTCCAAATTTTAAACATATATTTAAACAGACGTTTTTAATCTATGTTTTTGTATACTCAATTAATTCGAGAATTTTCATAGAACCACCTTAACGATAATATATATATATATATATGCCCATATATATGCCCATGATATTCACTTATTTTCATTTGTTATTCATCCCATGTATTTTTAGTAGATATTATAACTAAATCATCACTGTACAACATTATTAAATTCAATGGTATATCAATTATAGTTGTTAGATAACTATTGTTTAAATAACTGGTCAATTACTTAAGGGCAATTCCTCTATTATACTTCTGAATTAATTTAGTAAAATTCAGATAATTTACAAAAAAAAATTTAATTTCATTTCAGTTTTTAAAGTTTATGAACCACAAGAAGTCTCGTTTGACAGATCTCTTTAGAAAAATGGATAAAAACAATGATGGACTTATTCCAAGAGAGGATTTCATTCAGGGGATTCTCAATACTAGTAAGATTTCTTTTCTCATAGTAAATGAAATGATAAAGTTACTTGAAATTTATATGAAGTCTAACGTTATTTATATTGTAGAATTTGATACATCTCGTCTTGAAATGGGTGCTGTTGCTGATCTGTTTGATCGCCATGGAGAAGGTCTGATTGATTGGAAAGAGTTCATAGCTGCATTGAGACCTGATTGGGAAGAAAGGCGCACGTATAATGATACAGATAAGATTCATGATGAAGTTAAACGTTTGGTTATGCTGTGTACGTGTCGACAAAAGTTCAGAGTTTTCCAAGTAGGAGAGGGCAAATATAGAGTACGTATATATTAAATATTGCTTTTACTGACAGAATTATGCTAGAAAGTTTATTTTTAAATGTGATTTTTACGAAGTTTGGTGATAGCCAAAAACTTCGTTTAGTCAGAATTCTTCGCTCAACTGTCATGGTCCGGGTAGGAGGTGGATGGGTAGCTCTCGATGAGTTCTTACTTAAAAACGATCCTTGTCGCGGTAAGTCTATTTTATTTTTATGTTGACAGTTTGAAAAAATTATTTATTTAAAAATTATAAAATTATATAAATTATAAATCCAGTTGAAATTAAAATTAAGGTACAACGGCATAGTAAAATTAATTCGTTGTAATACTTATTCAGTTGATTTATGTAAAATATTACAGTAAAAGTTACTCTTTGCATAAGATAATTTAACTTCAATTTGAATTGCTTTCAAAGCATTAATATTGAGATTTTATATCTGATAAACTTTTGTGTTAATCATTCATTTCCCACATCCATTGGTCTTATTTTCTTTATAAGAAATCTTTCTACATTTTTTAAATAATAAAATGTATTTTAACGTAGTAAAAGTAATACCCGATTAACTGTTTCAATATAAAAACGGGTTTTAAATTAATCAATAATTTTAACATGTTTTTCTAAGACTAATTACCGGATTTAGTAAACTTATGGAGGGCTTACGTCAAATAATCATTCATCAATTAATAATATTAATAATATTACTATTCACAATTTAATTTATTTGTGTCTAATCTCAACTCCTGAGGTAACGAATATAATGTGATTAAAAATCAATTGTTTCTTCATTGCATCATTAGAAAATATGCATGTGGCAAAGAGGGTGTATGTTTAATATTTTGTTTTTGCTTGGTAGATAGCTAACATCTGGACTGATTTTGTTTATTTTGGTCTTTCTACAATCATCACCAATTAGCCCTATATCATTTTAAAGAAAGCTTTTGAATTATCATTATTTATTTTATTAGTAAGATTAAGAATTTTGTAAATATGAAATTGAAAACTGTAGTATTATTCTTTCCTTGAAATGGTGATGTCACCGTATTAATATTAAGCACAATGTCATCAATCAATCAATACTAACAATAAATTTTTCGTCTTTTTCCTCTTGTTCTATCTGCATTTTAGTGACATTTACCTTTTTTATTTGTCTATTTATGTTTTTTTTTCCACAGGTCGATGTTCATTTTTTATTGTTACCTATTTATCTTGTTAAATATTTGTGAATTTTTTAATCCAATATCAGATCGTACTCAACCGCAGTAAGATGCCGATTAGTGTTCACTTAGTGAGATTTTCTAACAATGCATGAAATTGAATGTAGACTGTCTATTCCGCATTAGTCGATTTTGCATAATAATTCATAACTGATTCATTTTTAACTCTATTGCAATTATGAATATTAAATTGTTGTTTCACTGATTATAGCCGTACATCTTGAGTAAAAAACTATATTTTTATGATTTTCTATGAAATGCCAATTTAAATGACATAATTGTATACCAGACTGTTTATATTATTTTTATTTTGTTTCACTATATGTTTAATTAAGTTATTTGTCATTAAATCATTTTAACCAACTCTTGTTAATCAACACCCTCAGTTGAAATTAATTCGGTGCCAAAATATATCAACATCGTTCCACACAGTCCAAAAAATTGTGCCAAAACTGTACCAAAATTGGATTAAACTGTGCCAAAAATTACACATTTTAGACAGTTGGCACGCTCATGGCGTAGTTTTGCACAGTTTGGCACATTAAAATTTGTGTATTAACATTTGTGCATATTTTTGACACACTGGAGCACAATTTGGCACAATATTGGCACAGTGTGACACAGTTTGACACGTGATTTTGCTATGATACGTGCAAATAGCGTAAAAAAATTGATCAAGCTGTGCCAATTTGTGACATAATTATGCCAATATCATGTTAAATTGTTCCATTATCGTGTCAAACTGTGCCAATGTCGTCTCAAACTGTGACAATATCGTGTCAAACTGTGCCACAACACGGAAAGATTAAGTAAAAACACTGTAGTAGAATTGCCATGTCAAACTGTGCCAAAGTTGTACCAAACTATGCCAATCTGTGCCATACTGTGCCATAAACGGAAATTTCTAAAATGAGTATGGTTTAGCACAGTTTGATCCAATTTTAGCACAGTTTTGATAAAGTTTTGGCATGAATTGGCATATTTCTCATTTCCACTGGGGACATTCAGTAACAACTATATACAGATCTAAAATGTCTCCCATTGGTGACGTACGAACCATAAGATACACTGATGGAAAAATGGGAGGAAAATTCCCATTTGTTTCTTATAATTAGGCAATATTGATGAAAACTCATAATTTTGACCATTTTTATTGGATAAAAATTGTTGAAGCATAATAAATCTGTGATCTAATTTTGTTTCTATGATAAATTACGATAAAAAAATATTGTTTATTTTAGAATAATAAGTTATAATATTTTTATAAGACTGTTTCAATATTGTTAGTTTATCAGAAAAAATGGGAATTTTACCGTCTATTTTTCTATGAAATCTGCGAAAAAACCCTAAATGTGGTTTTGAAATTTTTTTTTCGAGTACACTAGCAGATCCGGTTTTTCTTGTTGTACGTAATATATATAGAGAAATTCTTGGTTTAACAGGGTCTATCGAATGGTATACTTTTTCTAGAACCACTTTTTACTTTTTAAGAAAATGGCAAAAAAAGCCCTTCTCTTCAAACCTCAGCCATTTAGCCCAGAAATGATCTACAAGTATCAAAAAAGAAATTAAAACTTCCGAAAAGAGCTTACCTTTTTGGAAATTAAAAAATGTTGATTCTTTCAAAAGTTATAAGGATTTGAAGTTGAACGTTGAAAAGGCAGAAAAATGCGGTGCGGCCGAATCCTGTGTTATTTTTCCATTTTTGACGTTCAACTTCAAATCCTTATAAAGTTTAAAGGAATCAACATTTTTTAAATTTCAAAAAAGAAAATTAAAGCTCTTTTTCTGTAGTTTTAATTTCTTTTTTGAAACTCAGAGTAGATCATTTATGGGCTAAATGACTGAGGTTTGAATAGGAGGGCTTTTTTTTGCTATTTTCATAAAAAGTAAGAAGTTGTTCCAGGAAAAGTATACCATTCGATGGACCCTGTTTAACCACGAATTTCTCATCAATTTTTAAACAGAAAGAGTACGACATATACTAAAAATAGAATCGCCATTAAATAACAAATCAATTTTAATACCTGACCCACACAACAAATTTTAAATTTTTAACGTATATTATATATCTATAGAAGAAATATTTTAATAATTACAAAAAAAATCATGTATGTACTTTGACTATCTCGCATATTACTGGAAGAGATAGTTGTATATATACATATGGGTCATTCCATGTCAGATTTATACTGACATTTTTGTTAAGATTAAAATATTTTTTTTGTGAATCTTCATAAAAAAATATTTGATACATATTTTTTTATTTTTATTTTAACCCCATAATTTTAGATTAATGATTTTTCGAAATTTAGGGCTATTACAAAGGAGTTTTTTTAAATCTTAAATTTCTATGAATATTCAATGTACGAAATTCTTTTAAGTGAGTAAAAATTAGGATTTTTTCTCAATTTTTCAATTTAAAAGGGAAAAAAATGGGTTTTCAATTACTTGGGCATTTTTCATATTCAAATTTAATGAAAAATAATAATCTATGACGTTTTAAGAATATATTGGTCCGTTTCTGAAAATGGAACGAAAGTTTGTTTTAAAGGTATAAGTAAATTAAGAGCGCAAGTCCATTGTAGCGTTAGACAACAAATAAGTATTCATTGCAATAAATTTGGGATCCTTTAGTGACGCCTTTTATTACGTAATAATGCAAATAGTATATCAAATAGATTTTTTCACAGATTATTATTTTTCATTAAATTTGAATATGAAAAATACCCAAGTAATTAAAAAATCACTTTTTTCCCTTTTTCGTAAAATTTTGATAGCTCGAAAATTTTTAACAAGTTTTCGTTCAAAGTTTTACTCACTTAAAAGAATTTTCTAAATTGAGAATTTATTGAAATGTAAGAGTTTATGAAAAGCTCCTTTGACATAACCCTAAATTTCGAAAAATCATAAGTCTGAAATTATGGGGTTAAAATAAAAATTAAAAAATACGTATCAAATATTTTTTTATGAAGATTCATAAAAATAATATTTTAATCTTAAAAAAAATGTCAGTGTAAATCTGACATTGAATGATCTATATGTATAATTCATTCTCGAAGATAATCATAAAAAAGTGAGGTGATCTACGAAACTAATTATCCGCTTTTTACAATGCTCTAAACAATGAAAACAAAAAAATTTTCAGGATAGTTGAGCAGATTTTGGTGATAATTAATAATATTCACTCGTGTTCATACTTAATAATCGAGGTAGTATGTCGACTTTATATTATTTACGCTCCTTACAAAAACTAGTACGTTTCGGAAAACTGCAACGAAAACTAGCATAACTTACGACTTTGCGGCAAATACTAGTACAATTTGCGACTTTGTAATGAAAACTAACATTCGCGAGTTTGCCCCGATTAATAGTACAATTTGCAAGATTGCTACGAAAAGTAACACAATTTGCAAGCTTGCAAGCACTAGCTTCGCGTGACCACGAACTATTCTTACCTAAATCTTTGAACAGTTTATAATGAAAATAAAGAAAACTATCATTTTCTATATTACCAATGCAGTCTTCGCCAAAAACTAACATAATCATCGCTGCCATTCAAATCATTAAAACTCATAAATATTTTAATTAACCAGCAAAATTCAAGCGCGGTTCGCGCGTACTATTTAGTTTTTGTGGTTACGAGCTGTCTACTTTTCACTACGATTTATTTTTAATTAATTTAGTTAATAATATTTTTTTAGTACAGTTACAATTACGTACAGTAATTATCTTTAAATGCTTCAGAACATCCGGCCATCGTTTTCTTTAAGAGTGGATGAAGGGAATGAGACGCTTTATATTGCCGTAGGTCCTGTAGTTTTGCTTAGTTTTGTTATCGTATCGACCCCGAAAGAATTGAAAGAGAGTGAGCTTAAGCTATGTGGTAGCAAAATAGGGCTTAAGCAAGTCAGCGTTGCAATACCCGGGCGACAATAGAGTATATATATTATCATTGATACATAGAGTTTGCGGTTATCACACGCGTAATTTAGAGTTGCCATATACAGTCTTTGACGCGAATCAATAGGACGCGCTAGTCTTCGACACGAATCAATGGGGAGTGCTAGTATTGGCCGCAAAATCTGAAATAAACTAGTCTTTGTAGCAATCTGAATCGTGCTAGTTTTCGTAAAGGGCGTCGATATGAGTCAAATAAAGATACAAATTATACTTTTCATCATACCCCGGCCGAAAGTTCGTCAAAACATGCATGTTTTGCGGCCGGGAAGTTACATATTACAGTCACGTGTTTTCAGTATATGACGTGACT
>JAPYZO010005513.1:0-10162 GCA_030522905.1 Torymus flavipes | reverse complement strand
TAGTAAGAGAACCTCAAAACGATGAAGATGATTTTTTTACTGACATTTTCACGCCTCACTGTACAGAGGAAGGTGAACTGATGCGATTTTTTAATAATCCTTCGTCATCAATTGATATTATAAAAGAGTACCTGCCATCCACAAAATATTTATTAAATTTAACTCACCGTTAGCATCATTGGCTCCAGTCGAAAGATTGTTTTCATATGAAACGCTATTAATATTGATTTTTTTAAAGATCTCATTACCTTTCATTATCCATTTTTATGGACCAACTTTAAAACTTTATAAGACTTTTTATTTTTTTAAATCGATTAACTTATTCAATGATAAAACCTTATTTATTTATTATTATTATTAAATAATTAATTAAATAATTAATCATTATATATTGTCTTTCCTTTATAATAATTTCTTCTTCCTCTTCTTTTTACATTACGTCATAATGTTGAAATCAATTCGTATTGAATAATTAGTTGAGTTATAACATTTCTCTTGTAAGTAAAAAAAAAATCGTTCAATTAAAAGTGCCTTTAATTTATCGCTATTAATTAATTTGAATAGTTCTACTATAGACATCATATAGAAAATTATTTTTTTTAATTATTCAGTTTTTGTTGTTACTTTAAAAAAGTCAGTGCGCGTATCGAACTCTAGTATATAAGTATGTAATATATTGTATCAAAAACCCGCTTGGAGCTGGAATACCTCTTAGGGCGAATCCACACTATACCCGTACCCTGTATCCGTACCTCGTGTGAATACTAGTAATATATATCTATATATGTTATATGTATAGATATACATTACTGCTAGTATTCACACGGGGTACGGATACAGGGTACGGGTATAGTGTGGATTTGCCCTTATTGGAAGAAAAGAAAATTAAAAACCCGCTTTTATTGCAACACCTTTTTCAACAGATAGGTTAAAAATGGTTGAAAACCCTGCTTGATTATATTAATTACATTTATATATACGACACATTTACGACATAAATGACATTGACGACGCGCGTCGTGAAGAAATTGTAAATTACGCGTCCACACCAGTCCCACCACTCCACCACTGGCCGGCATCAAGGCGTCATATCTTTCCAATTGAGCGTTAATTCCACGTTTTGAACATACAAATTAATTTTGTAGTTGTTAATTAAATAACTGATCATCAAAAATGAGCAAAGCACATCCCCCAGAGTTAAAAAAGTAAGTTACTTTATATTGTATTGGTTCATTTTAACTTGTAGTAGTTTTATAAAAATAGTTTTGAGGTTAGATATAATAACATATTTAAATAATGAATATTTGTTTATTTTTTCAGATTTATGGACAAAAAACTGTCACGTTAGTACTAATATTATTATACACAGAAAATATTTTTTAAGTAATTACTAAAAATTATAATCTTTTATTACAGTAAAACTTAATGGAGGTCGACATGTTATTGGCATCTTAAGAGGATTTGATCCTTTCATGAACATGGTTATCGATGAAAGTATAGAAGAGTGCAAAGATGGTACCAAAAACAACATTGGCATGGTGGTAAGTCCAATTGCTAATTTTAATATTTTAAATATTTTGTAACCTTTTCATAAAGAATAATTCTATTTTTTTAGGTAATTCGAGGGAATAGTGTCATAATGTTAGAAGCTCTAGATCGAATATGATTAATGTTAAATTTAGTTTATAAGATATTTATAATGCAATATATTATACTTTTGAATACTTCAAACTCTGATTTAAGCTGCAGGAATACCTTTTTACATTAGATGAAAAAATAAAGATTTACCTTTCAGAAAAAATTCTTGTTCATAGTTTATTTAATTTTCCTTATAATTACATTTATCAATCATCTTTAAAAAAATCACGATTGTTGGCGATTTTTCTTTCATTTTTATATAAAGTGGTACTAAGATGTTTAGAAAATGATTTATTTACAAAATTGACATAAAAAATTACTAACACATATAAAGAGATATGTTTACCTAATATTTTATCACGTTTCATAAATTTTCTATCACATGTTGTGAAAAAATTAAATTTATATCTTTCGTAAAATTAAAATATAACAATTGTGCAAAATATATTAGCAGATATAATAAAAAAACAATATTCACAATCCTAAGAGCATTAATAATTTACAAGGCACTCCATACATTACCAGGATGTCTGATAAAAAGGAACAACTGTTCAAGTTAAAAACGGACTTTTTTTAATTAAATTTTTCAAATAGTACAATTAAAATAAACTTTTATTTAATAATTCATATCAGACTATGATAATAATATGTTTTTTATTTAGCTTACTTTATACTATGTTCTGAGTGCTTATGGTTGTTCTTAAAAAAGCTTCTTGCAGTAGAAAAAAATCTTCCCTTTCCATTTATCTTCATTGTTGATATATTAAATTTAATTTTATAAATTAATATAAAACGATCATTTCCGCTTTTAACTTAAATATTTGCTTTACATTAAAAAACTTTTATAAAGTAAATGATACTTTTAACATTAGTAGCAAATGTCAACTCTATCACAGAGAATTTACGTCGTGCAATTTGAGTTTTCATAATTAACAATTAAAAAAATGGTTTATGTTTAAAAAAAAAACATTTAAAATCTATGCTTGCACACTTTGTCTCACTTTGCGTTATGTTAAATAAATGTGCTACTATGCGCTTATAAAAGGAGATACTGTTCAAAATTAATTCTATTGCAAATAAATATAAAGCTACTGTTATTTTTAACTCATCGCAATGCTTGATAGTTATGATCTTGGTTAATGTGTGCCACTGCTATCGATCGATCAAATATTGTACATTCATTAGATTTTATCGACTCCTGCTTTGCAGTCAACATCAAAACTTTTTTATCACTGGATTTTATAACTTCGGACTCCTCATCCTTTGTTTTAATAACATTTAATATACCCAAATAATCACTAGAATCTTGTTTTAAACCATTCACAATTTTAGCTTCAACAGTAGTCTTCAAGATGATTGCATCTTCTTTATCTTGCTTGTCTTCCACATCTTCTTTCTGTATAATTTTTTCATCATTTAATTTTAATTTTTTACATTTATTAGTTTCTAATGCTTCATCTTGTTTTCGGTCAATACTGTTTTGTGATGTAATATCATTATTACTCTTCAAGATGGATTCGACCTTTGGAGGATTAGATTTTCTTCTCTTAGATATGTGCCCCACTGAAAAATTACGGTCAAAATTAAATTAGGAGAAATTCAAAAATATTTAAGTACAAATATTTTCATATATTATTATATTTATATCTATTTATTTATTTATATACGAGTTCTTACTCATAACAGAAGTTATATATTTTATTTACACTATTGAGATATATTTAAGAATAATGTATCATTTCATCAATTTAAGGTGGCTCCGGTGTGCTGGGCCAGTAAATTTTTATTGATAATAGTACAATATCATGTACTATATATATGAACCTGTTATATGTTAGGATACATGAAAATAACCACAATGCATACAATATAAATGCGTGTAAAAAGCTTGATTTTTGATATTTATGAAATTAAATTTAAATTTTGCTGGTAACTTGATATTTTCATTACAGAATAAGATTTTGTCACTGAAATGCTAAACTCTCTTCATCGATTTTAATTAAATGACGAGGAAAAATGCTTTTCTCTTCATAAAAGCCTGTTAAAAATTGAATTTTAAACAATTTTTTCTCTGTACGTCACCTGGTGACCCTACTTGAAAAAATACCAATAAAAAACTTGAAATCCCTACTTTTTCTTTTTTCTTACATATCAACTTTACTAATTCACCGGAGCCTCTTTAAATCATATATTTTTTTCCTGAAATTTTAATAAGTTATAGAAAAATTTTAGTTATCTTATATGTATTTGTTTTTTTATTGTAATTGATTAAGAAAAGTACTTATTGATAGAATATAATATTCACTAATGAAATTAAAAATTAAAAATATTTTACAAAACTCACCTTGTATAGAAGTGACATAATTACAACTTTTACAATGTTCTGTACACTCTGATTTTCGATGAAACTTTTTACCACAACCAGGACATGGTGTGAATTTCATGGGATTATTAGCTAAATGTATTTGGTACTGCTTTTCATTTTCAAATTGTCTATCGCATACACCACATTTAAATACCTCTTTTGAATTCCGTCTTCTTATAGATCGATTCTTTGCAAGACAACCTCCATCTACAATATTTTTTTTCGGAGGTTCAATTTTTACAACTGATTCTTCCTTAACTTTAGTCTTACTAATCAAATCCATATCACATATCTTATCATTCTCACTTGGAGCATAGCTTAATTTCTCAAATGCAGTCTCTGAACGATTTTTAGAAATGGTATGTATTAGCACTAAATGTCTTTTTATTTTAGGTTTAGCCACTTGACGTTTGCACATTGTGCATATACGAAAACCATGACTTATCTTCATATGAATATCTAGATTATGACATGTTTCGAAGGACTCAGAACATTCGGTACAATTTTGTTTAATTTTGTTTTCTGGACAATTCATGTGCTTTAATAATTCTTCCATAGATGAAAGTATACTGTTACACATCTCGCAACGCACTTGTCCTTCCTGATGATCAGATTTCATGTGTTTTTTCGCATAATGCATATTAGGAAAGCCCTTCTCACATATTTTACAAAAAAAGTCTAAATTGTTTTCATGCTGATTCATGTGCAATCTGCAATAGTCTAATGAAGAAAATCGCTTTCCACATTTTGAACATCTAAATTTGCCTTTCCTCTGCAACTTCTTACGTGGACGTTTTCGCACTTTTTGTTTTTTTGTCAATGAAGTACTACCAAGCATTGTTTCATCTGTATTGTATGTAGTGCCAGATAGAGCAGATTGCAACGGACGGATTTTGCCCGATTTTAATATCTGAGAAGTTTTGGGTAATAATCTTGGAAATTGAGAAGTCTGTTGTTTCTTGTCTTTCTTAATTTGGTAGGGCTTCTTCTTTTTAGGCACAATTTGCGATATGGCTGATAAATCTGGTACAACAGAAAATTTTGGCACTCCCTTTTTTTGATGAAACAGAGATGGTTCGGATTTCATTTCAACTATGGGCACTACTTTTACTGGTGTTGTATAACATTGATTAGATTTCATAAGATTATTTAGATTTAATTGCTGCAGTGACTCTGCACTAATTTTGTTGTTTACTTGAAGTCCTATAAATAAAAATGAAAATGTTAAAAAAAATGATGTTAACTGAAATTTTAATAATTTTATTATCTAAACATAATATTTGCAAATGAAATTATACTTGTAATTATAAAAAATAAAGGTTTTTATTGCCTTGAAAATATTTTGATTACCTGTCGTTTTAATAACTGGTTGGGTCTGTGGTACATTCAAATTGATACTATTTAATGGTGGTCCAGTATTAACCATTAATTGTGGTTGTTTACTTATTGAGTTTACAGTATTACCATTTGACAACTCAGTAATCTTAAATTGTTGCTGATTTTGCAAATTGGATGTGTTCATAATATTCACAGTTCCTCCACTTAAATGATCAGATGATTTAATTTGTTTCGATGGTAATCTATTAATCTTTTCATTTTGATTTGTCAAGTTAATGCTATTTTGACATGATAATATTATGTTGGATATCATTTCACTTGTCAGTTCTTTGTTGGTTTCTATGTTTTGTGTTTTTTTATTCCCAAGAATATTTTTTAAGCAATTGTTGTTGCTAGCATTATTACTTGAATTAACATTACCAGTAGTATTGTTTCTATTCTTAATGCATATTGAAGGGAAAATTGGTTTTATAGATTGCAAAGGAGGCATTTTAGGTATGATGATAAGCTCGTCATTCTTTTTTAGAGCTTCCATTGTGCGATTAAAACCCGTTACAGGATCAAGATAATCGCAGCTCCTTTTCATCCTTGCTGTTTCAAGAATCTGTAGTTCTCTTTCTCGCATTCTGCACTTAAATATTTCTGTAGGAGTTGCAATATTGTGCTGATAAACCTGTTTTCTTCTACACTTTTTATGATTTAAGCGTGCTTTAAAACTGGAAAATTTAATTCCACAAATATCACACATGATACACTTATCACACTTGTACAATTGTATTGATGCTCTTCGACATCGATCATTATCAATACTAAGTGCATCACATTTTATATTTTCACAGTGTTTTTTCACCTGAGCATCTATGTCATCATCATCCTCACTAATATTAATCGAGATAAGTGGAGTAATTCCTTCCTGATCCTCATATTGCTGTACATAAACATTGCAGACTAAACTCTCACAGGGTTCAAAATGACCACATGGTTTTCTTTTCCTTGTTATAGGAACTAATAAAATCTCAGACTTTCCGTTATTTTTAGATGGTAAGAGATTCTCTTCTTCGTTTGTATCTTTAGTAGATGTATTAATGACATTAATGGATACTTCTGGTTTGCTTGACAGTTCACATTCCTTATTAATTCCATTGTTTTTTTCTGTAGGGGGTATTTGTTTAACCATTCTGTAAGCTGTAGGTGAATCTGTCCGAGGAATGGCATGGATAACAATGTTGGGCTGGTTGAAAAGTCTTCGCACTGAATCAGATTGCAGTACCTAAAACACGCAATTTAAAAAAAATTAATATCTTTTTATCAATAAATTAGATAAACATTGTTTAAATAACATTGTTAAACTATTGATTTAAAAAAATATATATAAATTTTACAAAATAATTATTTAATTTTATAGTATATAACCTACAAAAATGGTAATGAACAAAAAAAATATATTTCTTTATTAACATTTTAATTATTATTTAAATAATAATGAATGATAAGTTGTTAATAACTGTTATAATTAATTTTATTATAATTTTCATGATTACAACACATTTTTTTAAGATAAACTATATCATGCAGAAATTATTCATATTAATTATATTTTTATGAATATTAATAGAAAATAAATTCATTGAACTCTGTTTATATATTTCCAACATAAAGTAATAAAGTTATATTGGTTTTTATCTTACATAAACAAAGTTTTAACCTCTTTTTGAAGCAAATAAACTAAAATACAAATAAATGATATAACCTCTACCTAAAAATAATCAAATAAAAATATTCTATTTCATAAGTTTTGTTTGAATATAGTAGAATTAAGAAACCAATTTTTGTCTCATGGTTTTATATAATCTTTACTGAAATCATAACTAATTTTTACACAACTGTTCTGATTTTAGAAAAAATATATATATATATATATATATATATATATATACATATATGTATATATATATATTACATTTGTTTATACTAATTATATACTTATCACTTGAAATTAAATGAGAAATGTAATACCTTAAAAAGTATTTAATTTTACAAAATGTAATAAAAACTCTGTAAATTACATTCTTCAAAATGTAACTTTAATGATTTTTGTTTCTGCACTATAGCCACATCATAGTAAAAGCTAGGTCTCCCCCAGAAAATCAATATTGAAAAGGTGATTTTTTTAATCATACCTTATTTTACTATAGTATGAAGCTAAATTCTAACTTTATTGATCAAATTTTACGAACTAAAGATTTTGTAATAATATAGTTTTCTTCTCAACAAATATTTTTGTCCTTATACTTCTTTTTACAAAAATCCAAACTAATAACTAGAATCGAAA
Organism: Torymus flavipes; assembly: GCA_030522905.1. NCBI lineage: Eukaryota > Metazoa > Arthropoda > Insecta > Hymenoptera > Torymidae > Torymus > Torymus flavipes. The sequence continues at coordinate 2,489 of JAPYZO010005513.1, read as the reverse complement.
TTGAAAAAAAAAAAACGTACACTTGAACAAAATTCAATTTCTTTTCCTACTGTAATACGTATATTGCGCTCAAACAAAAAAAGTTGAAAAAAAATATGTACCAGCTCCAAAGCGACTCGAACGAATTGAATTAGCTTTATTAAATATAAATCACTAGAATCCGGTTCTACCGCATGAGTATAGACTGCTGTCATTGTTGAAAAAAGCACCGATCGACGATGTAAACAAAAGGTAGCGCAGCATCCCGCCGCGCGTTCGCCACTACTAACGTCACCTTCCTCATTCCTGGTAAGTAGGTACTTGGTTCTCCGTCGCGACGGAGGTGCTCCGCGACGCTTTCCGGCTCAATTGGACGGATTAAACGGATCACACCGAAAACCTAATCGCGCGAGAAAACGGCACTACCTATACCTAAAAGAGCACTTATACACATACCTATACACTGCAGCGCTTATCCGCGCGCAGTGCGGCTTTATATATATATCAGCGATCTCTCGGGATTCGAGTGTACACACATGGTACGCCTGTTAAGTGGCGCGCTGAAAATTGAGAATAATATACTTACAGGTGCACCGCGCTATATAATTACCTGGTTGAGCGAGGTCGAGCTCGCGAGGATCCTCGACGTCCGCTGCTGCTCGAGAGCAGAGGCCATTTCTTTTTCTTCTTCTTGTCTCTTCAGTCTCGGAGCCAGCGGTCCAACGTCTTATTGTTTATCATCATGTTCTTCAGCTGGCTAAGCTCAACGGACAACGCTTCAACGCGGAAGACATCTGCTCTCGCACGCACGTCTGTGTATGCGCAACGGTTGAAAAAAAAAATAGCCAGAGAGAAATTACACGCACTGAATAAACGTGTGTGTGTGCGTATATGTTGTCCTGCAGCGAGGTTAGGTCATGGCTGGTCGAGGAAGCTCTCCCCCAGGAAACTTCGCAGCCGCCGCCGCAGCTGGTCTGGTCCCGGTCGATGCAGCGCAGTAGCAGCAGCAGGCAGCCACCATCCCTTTTCCGCCCCTCCTACGCTAATCACTCTAGCCCTTAGATGTGGGCATATATGTATATATAATATACATATATCTATATAGACGCGCTCGCGCACACAGTGTATACCTCCTCCTCTCTGTACACACGCACACGCTTGCACTTGTATGCGCCCGCGTTACGAGCTGGCTGCGCGTCGAGCGACTGTGGCTGTGCGACTGCGAGAGGCGACAGAGAGTTTGAAAAAAGCCGAAAGTGAGAGGGGCATGAGAGGAGAGCGTTTTTGTCGGCGTGAATTTTAGCTCTCTCTGAAGTCTATATACACCTATATGCTATACTCCCTACACGCTCGTATTTGCATACGTATACTCACGAGACTCGTGGAGTGTCTGCGCTCGGTAGAGATTTTTCGAGCACGTTTCGAAAAGTATAAGTGGTGTATTATATATATACCTATATATAACTTACATTTTTATATAGGTGTACGCGGCAAGGCACCGGGGAGGGGAACTATTGTAACAGCGGAGGTGATAAAAAGCGGGGCGAGAGCAGGCCTCGTGGATTTTTTTTATCTATCATCGCGGGCTCGCGCGCACGCGGCTGATGATAAAATGCGAGGAACGACGCTCGAGGGGCTCTTGCTGTATAACGACGTCGAGCTGCAATTGTAATTGAGGAAGGAATGCACATGTGCGTGTGTGCTGTGCATACATATAAATAATAGCTTTCGAAACGATGAGAAGCTCTTTTTGAATTTTTATGCGGACCGGTATGAAAATGAGGTCTTGTAAGTGGGTGGTTTTAAACATTTTTTTGTTTAAAAGAACGTCGTAGCTTTCTGGAAATGATGAATTGATTCTGCTGGGTAACAAAGTTTTGCGTTGGAAAGTATATAGATGAAAATCGGTATCGATAAAGTACATATTAACGCCGATTCACTTGGATCGTTTTATAAATCGGCTAATTTAATACAAGTATAGGTCTAGCTGAACGACATAATAGCTGTATAATAAGAAACTGACCTCATCACATTTAACGTAACTCTATTTTCAAAACTTTTTAGATTTATTTTTGTCGTCGGATACGAACGTGTACTTTTCCAACTATCTTATCTTTTTGTTGGCTTTTTATAAAACATTGTACCATTGCGCAATGGATAGGGCCGGTAACATTAAAATTTAAAATTAATAAAACAGAGCTGGAAAATTCCAGCATTATAAATCTTTGGGCTTTTTTTAGTGCAATAAAATTCGTGTTTGTTTACTTCATATAGAAAGGTGATGGATCCACGTGCACAGTGATGACCTTTTTCTCTTAGCAAAGTTCACGATTAGGTATTGCATAACGTCATGATGGTAACACGACACACACGGCCAGACCCGTGAAAATAGACTTGAGTTGGTCGAGGAAAAACAAGGTCAGAAGTCAAGGTTCCGCGTCAAAAATATTTCAAATTTTCATGGGGGACAGGCTTTAATAGTGACACGTGTCGCTCCTCTACAAAAATAA
>JAPYZO010005512.1:0-10162 GCA_030522905.1 Torymus flavipes | reverse complement strand
GCGGCACGCCGTGTAGAAGCAGCTTAAATATTTCGTAATGACTAATAATAATAATAACGAATGAATAAATAAGAACGAATTATAAAAAAATATGTATTACACCTAGTTACTTATGCATATTATGAAAAAAAACTGCATGATGGCCTATATTTTATGTTTTCATAAATGGGAGAATGTATTGTTAGTATATATTTATGAAAATAGATAAACGAAAACAAACTGGAGGTCAATGATAGAAGCGCCATAACACAACAGAACGAGTATAGTCAATTCACTGAAACTGTACTATGCCTGCATGGCTAACTTCAAATGCACCAAAATGTAACTCGTTTGTAAACGAAGTCTATTCATACGCAATCAATTATGGGATAGGTACGCTACCGTAACACAGGTAGAAAATAAAGTGTATATTACATTCTAAGCGGATTTTTTAAAATTTCTTTCTAAAGAAAATCATTCAAAAAAATTGGAAAGAATTCATGATGTAATGGAATATTTAATTTTGTTGCTAAAAAAATTACCGATTCATTAATTTCTCATTACTATAATTATAGGTGCATCATGCGATGCTATTTTTAAGTATTCTCAGGATAAAAATTTTACATATCGTAAATTTTTTCTTATTCTTTGTAAATATTTATTTGTATCTATAGTGTAAAGTTAAATATTCGGTTGTTACTATTTGCATGAAATAAATGTTGAATATTTTTTTCCTCTTTCACCACTGTACTATTTTAAATTGAGCCAGGATGGTACACATGGCTTATCTATTTTTGTGGTATAACGAACGATAAGATAACAGCATTGGATTTCATTAGTTTCCTTGGTTGAAACGTTATTTAATAAAACATCAATTTATAATAAGAATTGAGAAGCGCAGTTAAAAAAAAAATAAAATTTCTTTTTCCCTTATTTATTTATCTAAATATTGATTTTGAATTTATTTTCATTATTAATCAATACATGGAATTTTATCTCTACCTATATTCTTTCCCATACTTTTCTAAGAAAACTTATACTACACCAGTATAAACAGAACCTTTACCATCCAACGGCCAACCACCTACCAATCCCAAAATCTATTTTCTTATTAGGTACTAAAAGAATTCTAAAAATGTTCAAACCCCAACCACGTTCTCAAGTAATCTGCTTACTATGACAAACATGTCGCGTACAATACCCCCTCGGGCGATATTATACTACGAACCCAAAACCCAATAATAATAACTTTCGTAGTACTACGCGCGTACAGTGCACGGTTTGGCGCCTCTTGGCAGTAGGCCGGTAGCCTACTACGTGAGTGTGTGCTACGCTCTCATGCAACGCAGCGAACGAACGAGCCACTACTTACGCCACCACTATACCTAGTACCTCACTAGACTAGCCAGTTAGCCACCATCCCATCCAGGCATCGGCAAAGCAGAGCGGGCCTGCCTCCGCTGCCGCCGCCGCTCGCTGCACGTATATAGTAGTTGTGATCGTCGTGTCGCTGCCGCTGCATGCCCGCCACCGCCGCCGCGTCCTTTGACACGCTTTTATAACCGTACATCACGCGGGGGTGAGAGAGAGTGAGCGAGAGAAGAGACTCCTCTCTCGCGCGATAAACATCGCGGGGCGCGCGAAAGGGACATCAGCACTTAGTGCGTGCGTGTAATTGTGTGAACAGCGACATAGTGGAGAATTTGCGGTGCAGGGACTGCCGCTGCTGTTGCTGCTGGTGCCTGCTTGCTTGCGAGCGGTGGACACCATGCCAAGTGTCATCGGCAGCGCGGAGCCAGGAGAAGCCGCTGCCGTAGCCACTGCCGGGGGAAGCCAGCGCCTGGGCGCTCGCATTTAGCGGGTATGTACATAAGTAACGCATTGCTTATTTTCGCTTGTACCTATAGTGTTTTAATATCTCGTTACTGCGATGCTAGTGTAGTTCATGGTGATACGTGCCCCGCGGATTCTCTGTATATAATACACACAGGCCGATGCGCGCCGCCGCGGCTGTGTGCCTCGTGCATGGCCCAGAACTTGAGCTCGTTTAGTCGCACCTTTTTTTTCTCTCGCCGCGCTGGGAGAGACTCCGTGTTAATTCTTGGCTGTATATGAGCCACGGAATAACCGGGCGAGAACGCGGTCACCGACTCCTCGCGCCAGGCTCAGCGTCTCTCTGCTGCGCTTGCAGTGTACGCCGCAGCAGGTAGTACGCACGAGCGCCCGAGGCGTGCTGCGAAATGACCGAATGTGCGTCGGTACACTTCGTCGTAGACGAAAATCGAGACCCGTGTTTTGGCAGGAAAATATGTCGTGGAATGGTGTAGTTCGGGGCTATGGGAAAACGTGTATGAGTGGAAGATGAAGGTTGCTGGGAGCTTGTTCCAGACTGCTGAGTAGTGCAAGCGTGCGTGCGTGGTCTGTTTATACAAGTCAGCCGACTTCCTCGACAACTGCTGTCCTAACCTCGTCCTGGGTAGTGCGAATGATCAGGATCTCTGAAGAATATATGTTTTGGAATCTTGGGTATAGCCAAAGAGCACAATGATGCTCAGTGTGGGAGGTTTACTGTACGGAGTATGAAGAATAAGATGTAGGTACTTCGGCAATGGGATGTAGTGCAGTGCAAATGTAGAGCTGGATTTTTCATGATGCTGGTTTATTGATTGTCATTTGCTTTGTTTTACTAATTTTAATAGGTTGTTTTGATTGTTAAGAATGGGGATGGAAAAAAACTTGAACATTTTTATATTTTTCTTGTGTCTGAGCAGTAAAAGGGTCATAGCTTTTCCCATGTATAATAATAATGAATGTTACATTTTTTGATAATTTTTTGATTTTCCTTGTTATGAGTTATAATTGCAAAATTCTAGGTATAATTCATTTAATATTCAAAAAGATGTGATTATATCTCATCATTAAATTTAATCAGGTATATTTAATATGAAATTTATAATTTTATTTGTTCATTATTAAAACACAATTCAAAACCAATGAATTGATTAAAAATTGTTTACTCAAATACCACTTGGTAACATTTATTTCAAAGTATCATGTAATTACCTCCTTTTTTTCAATATATTTTAATAATTTTTAAAAATATCTATTAGTATAGGTCCATTAACACTTTAAGACTAGAACATAAATGTTAATATTTATTATTGTAAGGTTTATGAATATGAACTATTAACATTCTCATGTTAATGTGCTATTTTATATTTTACAGGATTTGAAACGTGTTTTAAAATATTGTTAAGGACAGTTTACTGTTTTGGAGAATTGTAATTAACAATCAGCAAGATGTCGGAAATCGTTTATCCACAAGGGTGCAGACCCGTCACAGATGATCTTGGGCCGGATGAACTAATAAGAAGGCTCAAGGTAATGTTTTAAACATTATGACATATATCATGCAAAATTTCTGAAATCACTTCTAGGTAACTATTTAACATATTACTATTTACAGACACTTGCACATACATTACAAGCCATGGGTCAAGATGAAGGAATGTATCAACAGTATATTCCTTTGGCACTGCATTTAGCGGAGGATAGCTTTTTGATGCATCAAAGTAAAGATGTACAGCTTCTGATTGCATGTTGCATTGCTGATGTTCTTCGTGTGTATGCTCCAGAAGCTCCATATAAAGATCCTGACCAAGTAAGTTTCATAGCAATTTTACAAATTGTTTAATGTCTTGTAGACAAGTTTTAAAAATGTATTACGCATGCAAGTGCAGTTTCTTTTGTTTTCATTGACTAAAAATATGTTTCATTTTAGGTAAAGACTATATTCCTCTTTTTAATTAAACAATTGGCTGGTTTGAAAGATCCCAAAGATCCAGCTTTTAAAAGATATTTTTATCTTCTTGAAAACTTGGCTTATGTAAAGTCCTTCAACATGTGTTTTGAGCTTGAGGACTGTCAAGAAATATTTTGTGCTTTGTTTTCACTAATGTTTAAAATTGTCAAGTATGTATATAACACTATTAATATACATATTTAAATAATAAATTTATTTTTCTATTAATTATATATTTTGTTTTAGTGATGAACATTCAGGTAAAGTAAAGAGTTTTATGCTTGATGTATTATGTCCCCTCATTACTGAATCTGATACTGTCAGTAATGAATTATTGGATATTATTCTTATAAATATTGTTGAACCACATAAAACACAAAGAAAAAATGCTTATGCACTTGCGAAAGAACTGATTATTAAGTGCAGCGATACTTTAGAAACATATATTCAAGGAGTAAGAATTTTTCATTTATTAAATATCAATTTTGAAAATATTACTATTTATTAAATTATTAATGTTTTATTTTTATTTTGTATAGTTCTTCAATCATGTGCTCATATTGGGCAAAGAAGAAAAGAATTTACAAATCACCCACAAAGTATACGATTTGATCTATGAATTAAACCACATATGTCCCAGTGTTTTGTTGTCCGTCCTACCTCAACTTGAATGCAAATTAAAATCATCAAATGAGCAAGAACGTCTTGGTGCTGTAGCACTACTTGCTCGCATGTTTTCTGAGAAGGGATCACAATTGGCAGTGCAACATTCCCAACTGTGGCGGGCTTTTCTTGGTCGATTTAATGACATCAGCGTTTCAATACGCACGAAGTGCGTTCAGTATTCGATGCACTTCCTTTTAAATCATCCAGAGCTTCGAAAAGACATTACTGATACGTTAAAAATGCGGCAACATGATGCTGATGAGAACGTCAGATACGAAGTCGTCATGGCGATCGTCACTACAGCACGCAAAGACTTTGAAGTAGTTTCGGACAGTGAAGACTTATTAGAGTTCGTGAAAGAAAGAACTCTGGATAAGAAGTATAAGATTAGAAAAGAAGCCATGTCTGGTTTGGCAATGATATACAAAAAACATCTTAACGATGCAGACGTGCCACAGGCAACTAAAAAAGCGGTCACGTGGATCAAGGATAAAATCCTACACGGGTATTATATGGCAGGAATGGAGGATAGGCTGCTGGTAGAAAGACTGTTAAACACATGTCTAGTGCCTTATCAATCACCAGCAGAGGACAGAATGAAGAAGCTGTACCATTTACTAGGTACTATAGATGACCATGCATCCAAAGCATTCGTTGAGCTCCAGAAGCATCAACTGGCGTAAGTTTAAATTTATTATTATTTAGGCTTAAGTATTCGGCAAAACTTATCATTTAAAAGAAAAATAAATAAATAACGGAAAATAGTAAAATGTTAACAAGTATGAGTATAGAATTCTTCCCCTAATTATTATAACTTTTTAGCTTTTTTCGTTTTTTTTTTTTTTTTTTTTAAATAATTTAAAGAATTTCAGTGCAAAAGTATGTCAAACCTATTATACATATTTGTACCTTGAATACACTAGCGTTTCAATCATTGATTTTTTTTTTTTAAATAGGTTAGATTTTATAAACTATAAAATAAGTAACTTTTTAATAGATAAATTTAAATCAAATATACTTATAATAACCAGCTTTAAATTTATAAAAAAGTAATATCATTTATGTTTGTTAGAATAAAGTACAAAGCCTAAATTTTTTATTGTTATTTTACACAAACTAATTCAGTATAATTTAAATCCATACTTTTCATTAATTTTTTAGCGTTAGGAGGTCCGTTGCTGAATGGATTGAAATGATTAAGAGGACAGAAACGGGTGCCAGCCCTGAATTATCACAAAAAGTTCTTCAAATCTCTCGTTTTTTACCTGATCCCATGAAGGTGCAGGAATTCCTTCAAAAGTTGAGTGCTCATATGAAGAGGGATGCAGCTCTACTGCAAGGTATGGAAACGATATTACAACCAACGGTATCATGTAAAGATTGCGCGGAAGCAATTAGTTTAGTGCTGAAAAAGTTAGGTCAACCTGTCATGACAAATCTCTATTATAACACTATAAAGATGTTATTAGAGAGAGTGAGTTCAGTAATGATTGATGAAGAAGCAATACGAGTAAGTCTTTCAAACAATTATATATTTATTTTTAGACATGGGTATTATTCACTTATTTTTCAATAAGTTTATAGTACACAATTTGCTTGAATTTTTATTTTTATTTTTAATAACTGTAGGAACAATACTTTTTGATAATGTAATTAAAATTTGCATATTTTAAAGTAGAGCACACAATATATAATATATAATACCTTTGTCTATTATTACATACTTTTTTAAGTAAATTATAAAATTAATTATTTTTATAGATATTGATAGGATATGTACTGGACTGTCTAAAAGGCGGAAATGTAATTGAAGAAGTTGGTCTAAATCCTAATAATGCTGGTGAAAAAGGACTTAGATTATTATTGGTAAGTATTATTTAGCTACATCTAAATGACTTTTTCAAAATTTATTTTTTAATTACTAAATTTTTATTTTATAGATGCTTTCTTTCGTATTTGCGCCCCATTTCTTACATGATGACATTTTAATGCAACTCGTGCATCTTTTGGAACTAGAAGATGAAATGGTTGCTCCACTCGTTCTTTCAATTTTCACATTTTTAGGAAAATATAGACCACTTTGCGATGTAGCACCAGAAATAATGGATCAATTGATGCCAATATGTAAATCTTTTGCTGAAACAGGAACACCAAAGCAAGCAAAACAAGCTGTTAGATGTCTATATGTCAATATGACCAATAGCCACGACTCCATTTTTCCAGAAATCATTGAAAGAATCAAAACTAATCTTACTCCAACATCTGAATATTACAGGACAGCTATTGTTGCACTGGGGCATATTGCGTACAATTTACCTGATAAATATCATATTCAAATTAAAAATATGGTTTCCAGAAAGGTAAGGATAAAAGTTCACTTATACAATACCAAAATAATCTGTTATCAAAATACAACTTTAAAATATGTCAATATTCTACTTCACTTACAATATTTTTCTAATTTTGTAGATTGTTAAAGAGCTTTTAGTTAAAGAAAGCAGTGAACAACAACATGAGATTAGTACTGATTGGTGCAAAGAAGACGAACTTCCAGAGGAAACTCGTTGTAGATTGGAGGGATTGAAGTGCATGGCTCGATGGCTATTAGGGCTAAAAAATGATGTCCTGTCAGCTCAGAAAACGTTCAGAATGTTAACTGCTTTTATAGTGAATAAAGGAGATTTGCTACAACAAGGTCGTCTTAGTAAACCGGAAATGAGTTGGTTACGTCTTCAATCTGGTTGCTCAATGCTTAAAATTTGTGAACAAAAAGGAGTTGGGGATCAGTATACAGCTGAACAATTTTATAATTTGTCTCAGCTCATGGTGGTTAGTAAATTATCTTTTATTAAACTTATAAAGCAAGCACTCTGAACACTGCGACTTCAAAATGCGAGTAACCCACACTCTGAGTAGCCTACATAGGGATTGAATTAGTATATTACGCACCTAAGGAGGAAAAAACTTATTTACTCCCGTGGAACGTATACTATTTTTCACCATACCCGGGCCGAAAATACTAAATTCCCGTTTTTGAGCCAGGAACAAAAGTGGCACTTTCGGACAGGGTATGGTGAAAACCCGATTTGCTCACACGTTTAGAAAAATAGTATACGCAACGCGTGCGCATAGATACTTCCCACACTCGTTTTTTTTGTCAACACGACTCTAGTGGGAATCACCTACTTTGCGCACTTGTTGCAGAATGTACTATTTTGACGCTTCATACGTAAAGTTCCACTTTTCGCATGCTTACGTTTAGAACCATGCGAAAAAATAGGACTTTTCGCACATTGTGTCAAAAAAATTATGTTCGATACAGGTGATAAAAATGATTCTCACACGAGTGTGATTGCAGCCCCGCTTTGCTCGGGCGACAAACTCACTGGTGCAAGTATAACTTTTATTGCACTAGTATCGTAAAGTACTATTTTTGCATTTTCATAATCTATACAGAAAAAGATTTTATATTAAACAAATTTTCAGGACGATGTTTATCAAGTTAGAGAAGCTTTCAGTAATAAATTACATAAAGGACTTGGCCGTGGAATACCAAACAAATGCTTACCTTTAGATTTTATGGGTTATTACTCTTTAGCTGGAAAAGAGCAAAACAAAAAATTGAGACAAATGATGAAAACGTACATGGTAACAGACATCACTAAAAGGAGAGAATATGTTAAAACATTATCATTGGGGACAGTTGAACGAGCCATGGGTAAGATTACATGTTTGTATTACGATTGTTTAGTAAAGTTTTATTAGTTAAATATAGTAGAAATTGTAATATATCTTTGTTATTCTATATTCAGGCAAACTTCCGCACATCTTACCAGATTATATGTTAGTTTTTGCTGTTCCTATACTAGCTCACGATCCTGAATTCGTGAGTCACGAGTCAATTACACACTTGAAAGTTATACAACAATGTCTTTGGTTCATTTTAGAACCATTAATAACAAAAAATGAATATTATTGTTACGGGTTTTATAAGAATCTTATAGAAAGAATGAAAAATCATAAAGATGCTCTAAGGCCGGACGATGATACTATGAACTACGTAAGTAATAAATTATTTCTCATCTATTTTTCCAGTCATTGTAATAATTTAATACAATAATGTAACATAATTATTTTATGTTTATACAGAAATTATGGGCAGTTTGCGACATGGCAATGAACGTTATTTTTACAAAGACGACAAACTTCGATATGAAGGAATTCCCAAGTGAGACACGAATACCTACGATGTATTTCAAAAGAGCCGATGAGATAATTACAAATAGCAAGAATTATCTTCCCACTGAACTACAAATTAATATGAACAATCCAAAAGGAAAGGGAACAAATCTTAATTCGTTGACGAATGAGAGACCCACACGAAAAACGAAAGGCAAACAAAAAGAAACGGGCATTGGACCAAATGAAACTGACGCAAGGGTAAGATAAATATTGCTAATTTTGCTAATTCGGTGGGTTAGATAGCGTGAACTAATAATGAACGAACGAATGTATGTAAGCTTGAGCTCATAAGTATCAAACGAACTGCATTGCAGTACTTGTAATAACATTGTGATTTTTTGAGATTTTACTCTTTAACATAATCAAGTTTTGTCTTGAAATATACTTTTTCTTAAAACATGAATTTATTTGATAAATTGAAAGTCAAATGATTTAAATTTAAAATTGTGAGTAATTAAAACGGGCAAAAGAGGCAGTTGATTAAAAGCTACATTATATGAAAAATTCTGCACTTTAAAAAGAGGCTAAAATTTGGCATAGGTTACAAACAATTATAAATTGGTTAACTTTGAAAAGAAAATATGAATGCCTAAAAAATATGACTGTTATTTACTTTTAATCTATTATTAACGATAATTAACATTGTAATAGTCAAATTTTCTGAATTTTGTTGATGAACAAAATTTGTTTATGATCTTATAAAATAATCTATAAATATAAATGATTTTATAAAAACTAACTATTTCAAAATCGAAATGGTCATTTTTTTTATTGTTTACCTTAAATATATGTGTTACATACTTAATGTGAACTATTTTAATTCTAAAAATAATTTCATAACTTTTGCAGTAATTAGTTTTGATGTATTGATTTGATTATAACACTTTACTCAGTAGTAGCAATCTTTATGAATAACAACTTGTAAAAAATAAATTTAATAGTAATAAAAATAGAATCAAAGTACAAACAGTTATATAATAGTTTTTGTTTCTTTGAATATATTTAGTTTTAATTTCCATGAAAAGTTTAGATACGATTTGTTCATTCATTAATAAGCTTACTCTGTCTTTTAATTAATTCAAACTCATAAAATTAGTAAAACATAAACTATTTGTTATAATATTAATATATAATAATAAGAGCCCCTTGAGCAATCATAATTGTTATTTCAAGCTGCATGTTGGCGAAAAGGAATGTATTGATGCTCAGGTAACAGCATTATTAATTGATGTATGTTATTGACGTCAAATTTTTCGTAGAAAATAATATTTAATTGCATGTTAAGTTAGATAAAAGAATCAATATTTTCATATATGTAATTTATTTTTATAGCCTGCAGAAGCATCCGAAACAAGAATTCATGTTCCAGGGTTGGATGACGAAGTAAGTAAAAGAAAATATGCATTGAAAATTAATTTTTATAAATTTGTTTATAAATTTAAAGACACAGTTTTTATAATCATAAAAATGTAC
>JAPYZO010005511.1:0-14565 GCA_030522905.1 Torymus flavipes | reverse complement strand
CATGAAATCTTACTCTTGATTTCATACCATTGCCTCCATCCAATCGATCACAATCACCATTCACACACAACGGGAGTGCAATTTTATTTACATTCAAAAGTACAAGATCAATTTAATTATTTTTAATATTAATATTAGAGTATTTGGTGCGTATATAACACAAATTTTATAGCGGTATAAGAAAAATAATACCTACAAAATTGTATAATGACACAAGAAATTCTCTTGAGAGAGAGAAAGAGAGAGAGCGAGAGAGAGAGAGAGAGAGAGAGAGAGAGAGAGAGAGAGAGAGAGAGAGAGAAAGAGAGAGGAACAAAATCGACACATTTAGAAACTTAAATGAACTATCGCACTAGCACGTGAATCAATAAATTTTTTTTATTCTTGCTGCATCGTAGGTATTATTAATAGAAGCGGGAGACGAAGAGCCCGCAATTACCGGAGTCCCAGGTTTGTGGCCAGTGTTAATGAAAAGCAGTATCGATTATGATTACGTTACGCAACCGGAGCCTATACTTTGTCAGGGCCTCGGATTGGGCATTTGTTCTATGCCTCGTGGAAAAGGCATGGGTGGTACCAGTTCAATAAATAACATGTTCTATGTGCGTGGCAATAAGAAAGATTTCAACGATTGGTATAATCATGGTAATAGTGGATGGAGTTACAAAGATGTACTGCCTTTCTTCAAAAAGTCGGAAGATGCTAGAGATCCTTCAGTAAGTATAATAAACTGTATCAAAATATGTAGAGCTTAAGTAGTGTCAATCTTAACCAAAAAATGATTTCTGAAATAGGTTTTACGTGATAACCCTAAAAGTCATGGAACTGGTGGTTACCTTACAGTCGAGACATTCCCTTTCAAAGACAAAAATGCTGAAGCTATATTTAATGCTTGGAAAGAAATCGGCCTCGAAGAGGTGGACTACAACTCTGAGAAACAAATTGGTGTTTCTCATTTACAATTTACTTCCGTTCATGGATCCCGACTTAGCTCGAACGGCGCCTTTATAAGGCCAATTAGGAGCAGAAGATCTAACCTCATCATTCGAACTAATGCTCGTGTGACTCGTGTTATCATAGATCCTAGGTCTAAGAGAACTAAAGGTGTAGAGTATGTAGATGTAAAGACAAATGCCATTAAAAAGGTCTTTGCAAAAAAGGAGATTATAGTTTCAGCAGGTGTTTTTGATTCTCCTAAACTGCTTATGTTGTCTGGTATTGGCCCAGCAAATGACTTACGCAAGGCCAATATTACTGTGATAAAAGATTCAGCAGTTGGTAAAAACCTTCACGACCACTCACTAACTTTTGCATTCAGGTTTGCCTTAAATAACACATCAAAAACATCAACTAACTTGAAAAACGTTCAGAATGATTTGGTATACTGGCTAAATACACATGAGGGGAGACTGTCAACTACGGCCCTTTCAACTATCATAGCCTTCTATCAAACATCTTTCGAAACTCATGTCGGTGCTCCGGACATCCAAGTTGGCGTCTTCGGTTCGATGTCCATTGAAAATAAGTGCTTCACTGGCTTCTCTTCCCTGTCAACCTCGTATTACGAAGAGGCCACAATTTTCGTCAATCTCCTGAAGCCCCGTAGCCGTGGTCAAGTGAAACTAAATCTCAGCGATCCGGTTAGAAGTCAACCACTGATCCACCTGAATAGCTTAACGAACCCTCTTGAAATTGACATTCTCGTCGAAGGAATGCAGATTGCCAAACGCATTGTCGATACCAAGGCTCTCAAGGATGCAGGTTTTACCAGACTTCAGATGCCCATCTGCCAAGAGTTCACGGTCGACAGTCGTGAGTACTTTCAGTGCCTCGTGAAGACGCTGTCGCTGACAAGTGATCACCCAGTCGGAACCTGCATGATGGGTCCAAAATCCGATAAGCGGGCGGTGGTCGATGACAGGCTCAGAGTCTACGGCATCACGGGGTTGCGAGTTATTGATGGCTCGGTAATGCCCCAGATAACAAGAAGTAATATCAACGCTCCCATTATTATGATAGGGGAGAAGGGCAGCGATATGATTAAGGACGATTGGTTGCCAGAGAAGAAATAAGGAATTTAGTTATTTTGGCTTGGTTAGAACAATGATGAACTAAATGAGATAGTAAATAACGTAGAAAATAAATCTTTTGAGTTATTTTGAAAACTGTATTTATATTTTCGGTTTTTTGTTTTTTGTTTTTGATTATAGAATGACAACGTCTGATTACATAATTTGATAACGACAATAAATATTGAAGGGAGTGAACAAATTGATGTTTATTAATGTAGAAAATCCAATAAATATACCAATGGATCTCAAATTATCTGTAAAAAAAGACATTCAAACGTTAAAATAAAAATAATAATGAGCCAATTTTATTTTATATGATTATAAATATTTAATTAAAAAATTTTCGTTCAGTGTATGACACTGGACGTCATAGTAGTATACTTATTAGAATGGGAAGAATACAATTCAATTTATTTGACAATCCGTATTAATAACAACGATTCACTTATTTAACTTTCGTAATTAAATTACGATTTGCAACCTACCCAATACATTTAATATTTACAATCTCATTTGAATTCCGTAGTCCGAAATCCGTAATTAAGTTTGCGCAATCAATACTTTGTTTTCAAACATTTGTCCACTGATTTTAATAAAAACCCACACATAGTCCATTCAACCGCAAAAAACGAATTACCATCGTTACCCACTCTCCCTCCCCGAAAAATTATGCGCGGGACAATATTCCGCGCGGCCGGCATGGATATTTTTCGCCACGGGTTATAACGCTAATTAGCAGATCCAATATTGTGGGAACGTGATCGGAAACGTGAGTACGCGCACGCGTATTCGTTACCATTTTTCTGCCTCAACACATTCAGCACGACACGAATAATAAGGGACGTGCGCGACGTATTTTATGCGGCTGTATAATATTCCGAGAGAAATGAACTAACTCGATGCTCTCTCCGCTGCCGAATAATAAGGTTTTATGACGTTTTTTCCGTTTTTTTCGTGTTGACGTCGAGGTAGGTCTTGTTAGGTTTGGCGGTGGTAGAATATAATGCCTGCCGGAGACGTGAATATCGCGCGGGTTTCATTCACGCTCGGCTGTGCCGTTATAATGACGGCGGATGGATGATGCGGTGGGAATACTTTTTTCTCCATTTGCTGAGATGCTTATATGTTGTAGATAACATTTTTTTTTTAAGATTTTGATTCCAACGTGGATGTTAATTAGAGTGCGAGTTACTTATAACGAACTTCATTAAAATCCGTAAACAATGAACTATAAAATATTCGTACTGAAAATGTTTTTATTTTCATGTTTTAGATAAGTTTCAAGAATAGTCCCTAAACCATTTGAAAATAGAAGAAAATAAATTGGGTGTACGTACTACTTTTTTAATTGAATCCGAAAAATAACGATTCTCCCGGAAAATCCACAATTCGGCAGATTAAACTCTCTCTCTCTCTTTCTCTCTCTTTCTCTCTCTCTCTCTCTCTCTCTCTCTCTCACTCTCCCTTTCTCTCTCGCTCGACTATCAGCTTTCCTTTTTACTCTCCTCATTACACACCTGTGCATACGAATGCCATTATGCCGCGTGAAATAGGACACGGGGCGTGTAGCGGCGGCAGCTCTCGGGAGTTACGTTATCTAATTTTTCCTCTCCTCTTACCATTCGACACGCGCGTACAATTTTCCCTCTCGCCCTAGCTACAAGAACTCGAGTCCGAAACTATTTCAAACGAGAAATGTATGCAGCCGCCGCTGCCGCTGGTTATCTCGAGAGTTTGAGTTGGCGCGAGGCAAGTAAGTGGCTGCTGCTGCTGCTGCTGCTCGTTCGCGCGCACTGCTGTGCATTTCTTTAGCTTCTTTTTTCTCCAGCGAAGTGAATGAGAGAGAAGGAGAGAGTGGTACGTTCTTGATCTTGTTTCACTAGTAAAATTGGGCAGCATGTTATGAAGTGAGTTGCCCGTATCATAGGCTGGATTATTAATATTAATTTAAAGAATTTCTTCAGAATTTAATTGATTAATAAATCTAAACTTTAATCATTTTCATCATTATCTCGTTATTTTTGCATTTGTTTCACTATGAGTTTTTAAACAATTTTGAGATTTCGAAAGATTTTTCATATTTTGCTTCACTGCTAAAAGCAGCAACTTCAGTTCATTTTATAAAACAAACAAGAAGAAAACTGATCGAAAAATCGACCATACACTATACATGCAGACTACATCTCTCTACCTCCCTCTCTCTCTCAATCCTAAAACTCTTTACACATGGAATACATTACCAATGACGTCAGCGGGACGCGCGTTCGTCATCAATCACGCGTAGTACTCTGTGCACTCCAAATTTTCATCAACGTTGCCGAAATGAAAACTCTCTCCCTCTCTCTCCCATACTAATATATCTCTCTTTGCCCCGCGCGCGCGCGCTTTCTCTCTCGCCCTCTCTCTCTCTCTCTCTCTCTCTCTCTCTCTCTCTCTCTCTCTCTCTCTCTCTCTCTCTCTCTCTCTTCCTTTCTCTTTCTCTCTCTCACGCCTGCGGGGAAAAACTTTATTCACCCGACGCGTGTAAATATTTTCGTTTCAAATTGAAAAATAATTTTAACTCTCCGGCCACTTGCTCGCGTTCATTTTTCCCTTTGTCTCTCTATTTGCGCGCTCTCGTAATTCAACTAGCGCGCTCGCACGTGCGCATCTCCAGTGCGTGTTTTTTGCGCATTTATATATATCTTTGAAGGGGGCGCGGAGCATTGTTTAGCGGGTTTATTACTGATTATGCAAAAGATTGATGCTGTTACTTAATGAAGCCGTAGCGGCAAGTAGATTCACAATGGCCAGGGATTCGCCGCAGGCAAGAAGAAAGTGCAGAAAGAAGGAGTCGGAGGCAACAAAGGTTTGCTGTTATTATACTTTTTCGTAGGCGCATATTTATCCGTGTGCTTTTTGAAATGCGCATAATGCAATTTTAGATTTTGTTCTCATACGAGTTTGCCGATTGTCAGTATTCTGAAATGCATGTTTTAGAAATGTCACTAATTCTTAAATAATTCTAAAGCTGTGTGTGGTTTATTAAACTTCATAAAAATTTTGAGTTTTTTGTATAAATAATTTTTAATTATGAAAATTTTTATTAAAAGATATAATTTAGCAATAACGCGTATCTTTTTAGTAAGTATTATCAACTTTTTTGAACATTACTTTTGTTTATCGACGTCGAAAAGGCATTTTTCTAAAATGTTTTGTATTTAATAAAGAATTGGGATATGCGTGCGTTTTATTTGAGTTTTGTTTCGGATACAAAAGTATGAAAATTCTTCGATTCTCTGTTCGAATTCCGTTTATTTTCGTTCAAATATATTTTTACAACACTACTAGAAGTATTTTCAACTTTATAAAAAATATATTCATTAAAAGCCCGGTATTCGATACGTTACACAAAGTGGTATTTTCTTTTATAGTATAATCTTAATTAAATTTTTTCAAATTCATTGCATGAATTATTGGTTTTAAAAAGTAATATTTATAACTCTGATATTTTTTAAAATATATTTCTAAACGGAAAAATATATTTGTATATCTGTACTGTGCGCTCGCGCACGTACACACCAACCATTTAATTAAAGAAATCCGAAGCATCCTGAAACTGAACACTAATTAGACTTTTAATAAGTTGATTGCAACATTATGCATGCAGCGCTAGATACATTAATAAAACAATTAATTTTAACTGGGATAAACAAGTACCTCTGAAAAAGTTTTTGCCAAGTCCACGCGATCAAAGAAATTTTTCTG
This sequence comes from Torymus flavipes, assembly GCA_030522905.1. NCBI lineage: Eukaryota > Metazoa > Arthropoda > Insecta > Hymenoptera > Torymidae > Torymus > Torymus flavipes. The sequence goes on along the minus strand of JAPYZO010005511.1, from coordinate 8,746 downwards.
CAAACTTTATCCCTCTTCGTCGACATTTTTTGTATCGCCCCGAAACGATTGCTAAGCTCATTTTCCTTCGGGGAGCTAGCTCGGTGAGTGAGCGAGAGCGAGAGAGAGAGAGAGAGAGAGAGAGAGAGAAAGAGAGAGAGAGAGAGAGAGAGAGAGATACAGGAGGAGAGAGAGAAAGGGTGGAAAGGAAAACGCGAACGGAAAAATTTTTTCGCCGGCATCTCGAACTTATACTTCTCGCTCTCGCTCTCGCAAACAACTGGAATAATGAAAAACTTTTAATTAAAACCTCGACGACTTCGAGACGGGGCAAGAGACAATGCGAGAAAAGAAATACCGTCGTTAATGGAAATTTTTTAATGCCCGTTTCTCGTCTCTCTCTCTATTCCCTTTGTTTCTCCCTCTTTCTTCCTACGCGAGAGAAAGAGAGAGAGAGAGAGAGAGAGAGAGAGAGAGAGAGAGAGAAAGGGAGAGAGAACGAGACCGAGAGAGAGAGGAAGAGAGAAAGAAAGAGAGCGAGACTGAGCGAGAGAGAGAGAGGGCAAGACTGAAAGAGAAAGAGAGAGAGAGAGAGAGAGAGAACAATGAGCATCGCGGCGAATTTAACCTCTCTCTCTCTCTCTCTCTCTCTCTCTCTCTCTCTCTCTCTCTCTCTCTCACGTCGAACTCATAGGAACCGTTTATCGGGCCAATAAATATTTAATGCTAATTCTCTTTTATATTCGATGCTCGGACTTTTTTATCTTCCTTTAGGAAGATAAAGTGCAAAAAAGGCTAAGCGTGCGCAAAGTAATCGCTACAGTATTTATTCGCACATTTATGATAGATAGTTTATTCACCGCACGTGCCCAAATTAAAGGTCAATGAAGATGCGTATGCGTTTGAAACGTGGTTCGAGAAATAGTTTAATTTTATCAGTTTGAAATTTCGATTTGGATAGAATTTCGAGCACCGCCGCGGCGGGCCTTTTAAATACATCATTCGCGCGCGTACTCGTCGCTAAGTAAATGAAATAAACGTGTATCAGTTAATGGATTTCAATCAAGTGGGTATATTCGATTCGCGATAACGTCAATATCGGCGGCTGCGCGAGCAAAATGTGTCACATTTCAAGTAAATAGTGAACGTGGACGTTATCAATTTCGGCTTGTGTTCCCCTTCCTCATAATCAATACCACGTTTGTGTTGATGCCTGAAACATAAGACCGCATCTAATGAAAAAATAGATATAACATAGCTTTTCATGGCACTTTTTCATAAATCAAAATTATCATTGTTTATTTTTTTTTTGTTTTTTTGTCATTTTAATTAATCATTTTGGATTCAAACAATTACTTTTCCTATCGTAATAATGTTTTTGTATGCCCTCAATTCGAATAAGCGAAAATCAACCGAATAAGCGAATGTACACCATAACTATTTCAACTGTTCAAACAAGCCCGCGACTTTCATTTATTGAATGTGAAAATGGCTGATTTTTACTTACTCGTGTTCAAACCATAGTTTCACTAATCAAGTTACCAATTCTAACCAACTATTTACTTCATCATTAATAATGTTGCTCTTTAACTTCCACGTTACCACTCTAGCCCATATTAATTCGATCAAAAACTCCACATCACACACACATACAAGCGCTGTACGTCAACTCTCGTCACCACTGGAAAAAAAACTCTCCAGCCCGCACACAAACATTTACTCCAGCGTACACATATGCATACGCACGACAGCCCTTTATTCGCGAGCCCGTGGTAAATATCGATATTAATGTTATCATTAGCCCGGGCGTGCGCGCGCGCGTGCGCGTGGTTTGCTCTGTTATTGTAACGCGGCCGGTCGTGTGTGTACTCGTCGGTCAAAGACGGGGGGATGAATAATTCAGCGGCTGAAAAGTGGCCACCGCCGCTTGCGCGGCTCGAGTGGAAAATTCTGTTGTTGATCGTCGCGCGGGGGTATTTAGTGACGCGTGTGCTGGTTTTTATACTGGGGAAAGATGAGGTTGCTTTGTTTGGCTTGCAAATGAAGAGAAACAATGGCTGCTCTGATTTATTAATAGAGGTTTGTGAATTCTTTTTTCTTCGCATTTGTTCATTATCGTGCTAATAATAAAACCTAAGCAAATATCGCAAGTCTACATGGCGAATCTATATGACGTAAATAAACTGCTGATGACTCGATAATAGGTCACAATATTCACAGAATCGTACACAAATAAATACCGCGTTACGCTCGACTAACATTCTTAAATGCCTATCCTATGCACTAAATCCACTCATAAGCGATCGTTGTTCTCCTGCTCCTCGGTGTACATCTTCATGAGATGTGAGCCCCGCTGTGCGAGCAGCGTCGACGGACTGTCGAACTCAAGCAATCGACCGGTCTCCATCACGAGCACGCGGTCGCAGGATAGTACGGTGCGCAGTCGTCGAGCGATTATGAGTACGGTGCTGCTAGAGAATTCCTTCTCGATCACCTCGTGGATCAACGCGGAACTTTCGGGGCTTGCGTTTGCGATTTCTTCTAGAAGAAGAATCTGGAATATAGAAATGATGTTTATGTTTAGATGTTAACGACTCGTATGGATTTGGGCTATTATTGAGAAGAGACAGCAGTACTTTATTTTGACGAAGATAAGCTCTAGCGAGGAACAGCAGTTGCTTTTCGTTGACATTAAAAATCTTGCCGTCGATGGAATAATGAAGTTGTGAAGCCATCGTTGACACTTTCTCCTTCAAGTGCACCTTTTCAAGTACATTCCAGATTTCAGAGTCGGAGTGGCATTTTGTTGGGTCCAGGAAGAATCTAGGTTAATTAATTTTAATGATGTAGTATTTTACTCGAGATAAGTGTGGAAATGGAACATTAGAACAAATACCTAATCGAACCGTAAAATATTGGATCTTTGGGGATGATGGATAATTGATTTCTCAATAGTTTGATATCGATTTTTGATATGTCAACACAATCGACGGAAATAGTACCTCCATTTAACTCGTATAATCGGTACATCGCTGCAATGAGTGCACTTTTGCTGGATTGTGATTTGACTAGTATTCCTAGAAACAAAAATTTGAGATGATAATTTCTTAAAGATTTTTCTCTTATATTATTGCATTGTCTTACCTATTTTTTCTGCATTGTTAATGGTCAATGATACATGATCTAAAGCAAGTTGTTCGTTATCAGAATGTCGCAATTGTACATTGTCAAATTGAATTAGACCGGTCATTGGCCAGTCGGAATTAGGGCTTACTGTAGCGGACGTTGTATCATTTTCGCTTACAAGTTCCTAGAATGATTAATAATTTGCATTATTATTGATTTTTTTCTTAATATTTGATAATCCTATTATAAGATAAGGTTATAAATTATACGTGTCCAGGTAAATGACATGTTCAAGTTACTTATTCTAAGCCTTTTATCATTTTATTAATTATAAATGTCGCCAAGATCCCTGATAAGATCATTATCTCGGGATAACCCAACAAACGTTTAAAAATAAAGATTTATTTATACTTTCATTGAACAAGAATAATAATAGAAATCCACGCACTTGGAGGTAATCGCTGATGCTTTGCACGTGCGCGAAACTGTTCTCCATTTTTGCGTAGTGCCTCATGCCCATTTGTATGATGTTGGGCACCTGCAGCAGGTACACAAACGTCAGGCCAGCAATAGCTGGTGATATTTCGCCTGTGAGCGTGACGATCGATGACGTGGCCACGAATATGCAGGTGGTCGTGAGTAGCTGCAATCTCATAGATAGCCATCGCTCGGATACGCCTTTGACGAAGCAGCAAGCATTGTTGTCGTCTAGCAGGTCTTGAAATCTAAAATACATAGCTTTGTGAATGAAGTACAAATGTTTTTCGATGACGATGATGATAGTGTTAATTCAAGCTTATTGTTGTGTGGGTGACTGCTATATGTTCATTAGATTAAAGTGAGTTTTTACTTGCTCAGTAAATCATTTTCCTTTTTGAATGTGCGAATAGTGCTGAGACCTTGAATGGTATTTTGAAGGAAACTATTAGTGGCCGTTTTTAAGCTATTTTCTAGAGTTCTAAAATTAAGCTGAGCAGTCCTAAACAATGAAATAATAAATGATAAATACAATTTTAGTACATTTGAAAAGAGATAATAATAGTGTTTTGTACTTTTGCGTACCTGTAAATTTTTCCAACGAAAAAGAAAAGTACGCTTGAAAATACAAAGTAGTTCGTAAACCATGGAATGGTGGTGATTAATACGAAGAAAGTAAAAAATCCTATGACGACGTATCGAAAAGTATTATCTAGCCTGGATGGCAGTGAAAGACTGACTAGAAAAAACACATTATTACAATTAAAAGAATTTTTAATTAACGTAATTATTGATAATATAAAAAATCTCACCGTGCTCTAAATTATGAAAGAAGAGATTCTTAATCCTTTCTGCTGAAGTAGTATCAAAAAATTTTATCGGTGCGTACATTAATTTATTCAAGAGAGCATTATGTAAATTATCCGCTATTTTCGTTGTTGCGAATTGCACAACGAAACTTTGTACTATACATCCAAGAATGATGAGGAAGAAGCAGAAACCATACCAGTTCTTGTAGAATCCAAAATTCTTCTCCTTATCTAGCTATATTCACGCAGATGAAATTCAGTAGTTGGTACACCCATATTATTTTTGAAGGAATAGTAAACGCAACGGCGACAGTTACTTACTTCATTCATAGCCTCTATCCACCAAGTGAGGCGTAATAAACTGAGGACTCCAACGCCGCCGTAAATAACATAAACAATAATGACCGGTGCAAGTAGGACGAAGCCACCGAGTGCTTTAGCATAATTATAGTATGTAGTTGTTTTAATTTGTTTAGGACTAGGATCATTATGAGTGATGCGATAACTGCCCAATTCTTTTGATTCAAAATGAATAGTCGAGACGTTTCTAGCAAATATTTTTTTGTTTTCGAAGTTCAATTCATTTTCGGCTTGATCTGAACCATTTTTGTATGTGTCATGTAATCTAAAAATAAAAAATAAAACAATGCTGAACAATGAAAAATATTCTACAGCTTCAAAAGATTTTTTTCCTAATCATCTTTCGGTTTATATTTGCAAAATAAATAATTTATTTAATGATTCTTACTCATTAATATAATCACCTTCGTCGTTCATTGCCGCCCGTACCATCATTGCATATTCTCTCCCTAAACGCATTAATTCTTTATGCCTTCCATGCTCTATTATTTTTCCCTCCCGCATAATGTACATATAATCACATCTATACAAGAACTAAGAGAAAATTATCTTTTATTATTTTATTCTTAATGGTTGCCATGATATATTTTTAAAAAATGTTAAATTTTTTTTTAATAATAAATCGGCATACCTCAAGTTCATGAGTGACGAAGAGAATAGTTTTTTCAGCAAGTGCTCTTATGATGAGGTCTTCAAATATCTCTTGACCTATTTTCTCATCCATTGAACTTAATGGATCGTCCAGAAAGTAAATGTCTCTAATAATAAAAAAACGCTCAATGAGATTCTTTTTTTCAAACAATTTAAAATTCATGGAAAAATTTTTTTTACGTATATTACATAGTTTCTTAAAATTAGTTAAAAGATAATAATTACTTATAATATAATAATCTTTTATACTTTAACATCAGTTCTTTCAAACGAGACTTGATAATCTTCTTCTTTACACTAATTATCCAAATATACTTACCTATCAGCATAAAACGCCCTAGCGAGTGCAATTCTCTGCTTCAGTGCTTCGGAAATCTTGAGTCCGCCCTCTCCGATCTCCGTCTCGTCGCCATTGGGCAGTCTCTTTATGTCCTGGCGTAGTTTACACACTACCTGCGCCTCGTAGTAGCGCTTAGCGTCGAACGGCTCCTCGAACAGAATGTTCTCGCGAATAGTGCCATCAGTTATCCAAGCCCTTTGGCTAACAAAGGCACAGCTGCCCTGTCTCAACAGCTGGCCGGTAGACATTTTGATCTGACCAAGCGCGGCGAGTAAAAGGGACGACTTGCCACTGTTTACCGGACCGCAGATGCCGATCAGCTGCCCCTTCTTCGCTTTGAAGGTTATGTTCGAAAGGATTTCAAAGCGTCGAAGTTCGAAGTCGGGGGCAGAGTCCAGGAGGTGTTTTTCCGTTTCATTCACAATATTGTCGACGTTGTGGTTTAGCCTGCGATTACGAAATTTTGAATGAATTTTGAAAGCTAACATGGACCTAAAGTTCAGTATTAGATGGAATTGACTTGCTTTCTAGTCTCTACACTTTCATTAGAATTTCGGCTTCTAATACTTTCATCAATAAATGTTCCATTTACTATAGCCACAGCCTGGGAGGCCTCGTAAGGTTTCATTGCATGACAGCCGGTGTCCTCTATCAATAGGGTGCACTGTATATAATAAACGATATCTATTAGATTTATAAATAAATCATTGTTTTGCGAAAAATACCTTGATTTTTAGGAATGTTTCTATCGAGTCCTTCAGATGAGATAGTGAAGATTTCATTATCATGAAGGTTCCGTGCATTTGCACAGTGATAAATACGCAGATTGGAAAAGCCTGTCAATTAAGTATAAAATTTAGATATAAAATAAGAGGATTTTCAACATTTTTTTGTAATATAATAAAATTCAGTATATAAGGAGAAACTTACCAAGGAAGCCGTTAGAGTGTGATTCACGGTGAAATGCAGGAAAAACATTATGATTATTGCGATGATCGGCACAGCGTGAGCCATCGAAGAGTTCAAACTATTAACGTACGATAGTTTCCACAGCCATTTACTTTCTCTATTACGAATATCTAAGCAGAGTCATAATTTATAAAACCAATGTTATTTAATGGAGTTAACTGAAAAGCCGTTTTGACGTACTTAAAATATTTTGAATGAAATGTTGTTCCCATCCATTTATTTTTATCAATCTTATTGAATTCAATGCTTTAGTGGTTTTTTGCATTCTCGAGTCGGTATATTCATATGTACTTTCCTTGCAATAATTTATTAAGTGTACAAGCCAATACTGTAATAATAAATAAATATTATGAATATTACACTTAGTTTTAAGTACGCGATTAGCTTATTACCTGAATGAGATAAAACAGCAAAAAGATAACAATGCCTACTAAGGATACAGGACTCAACCATGTTGCAATACAAATTACAGCACATATCGTGACCACGGGAACGTTGACAATCGACGTTCCCAAATTGACGGCATCGTAAATTTTGTGACCATTTTCCGTTATGAGAGTTACGAACTAAAAGCAGTTTAGAAAGTACACATTCACCTTGCAAATTCTTCTCTTTCATTCCGTTATCGCTTTTTATTTATAATATCTCGCTGTATACATACGCACCTCGTCTGTATTTCCTTTCATACTATTCGAATTAACCATTTTCTTAAATAAAAGACTCAAGCAAGCCGACTTTAGGCGCAAAGCCGTCCGTTGGTTCATTATGCCGCTCCAGGTGTAGAGAGTCATTTGAAGCAGATCGAAAGCGACTATGTAAATAACCCAATGCATTCCGCTGAAAAAGTGCCGATCCGGATTTTCACTGAACTCCAAAAGTTTGTGTAGCAGTACCGTCTGTAATATTTAATATTTTTATGAATTATTAATAGAATTAAACTGTTTTCATTATTTAAAAAAAAATAGAGCATTACGAATCAAAAGGTTATGTCGTACTGCGCATGAATCGAAATATTCACAGTAGTCAGAATTAAATTTCTTATCGCATTAGTCTAATATTTTTAAAATATAATAAAAATAAACTGATTTGTGAGAAATCGTGATTCATAAGCTCTTAAGATAACGGATAACTGCACTTATTTCTTGTAACTTCATCTTTAAAAATATCACGACTCCTAACTCACCTGAATTATGAAATTAATGATTTGAGAGCACGCATTGAGAGTGCATGAAATAAGAACGCGAAATCTTACGAATCTCCAGGCGACCAGCGGCAACGAAGCCGACGATGGGCCACGCAATCTCAACTCTTCGTTCCATAAGTTCTCGAATCTGCCGAAAACAAAAGGAAAACAGAAACATTAAACAACTCAGCTACCTTTTTCTTAAACCGATCACGCATACTTTTGTATATTACTGGAGCAGCTGTCTAGCGGCGAGATTTCTGGAATGTCAGATAACGTGATGCCTTTACGGTACGCCTTCCACAGATACTTAGTCAGCCACGACGAGTAGACGTAGCTGAAGAAATTCGTGCTGTCTATGCTCATGTTGCACACACTCGCCGGTAATTATAAAATTTCGCGCTCGTGCTGCTTTTACTCCTATGATGTAATGATACTATAGCGATCGTCGGTGGCGAGATACTTTCATCTCAAACAACAATAACGACAACAACAACAATGTTTCACTCGCGCACCATAACAATTTCACAGCTCCTCGTTACTCTGAATAATCCTTGAGTACAACAAGCCGTGCATTATTTTCCTTGGCAGCGCTGACGCGCACCTCGTCGCCGGTCTGTTTTAAACTACTGTCTATAGATGTGTAGTCTGATCTCGCTTTCGCTTCGATGCAACTCGTACTCGCCTCCCACCGGCGCGGCCTCGATAAGATTATTAATAAGAAGCATTTTTCACACGGCTCCGCGCGCTCGCGCTTATCGAAAGAGAGCGAGAGCGAGAAAGAGAGAGAGAGAGAGAGAGAGAGAGAGAGAGAGAGAGAGAGAGAGAGAGAGAGAGAGAGAGAGAGAGAGA